>BMAC01000002.1:1047472-1060879 GCA_014905375.1 Phtheirospermum japonicum | reverse complement strand
AAACAGAGTATACAACAACCACTCTTTGTCCAGCTAACGTTTCTATATTTATTTGTAGGGACAATCTTTTATGGCCTCTCAATCTATTGTTATTTTTTTTACATCAAAAAGTTTTTAAAAAATTAAAATACCTCTCGATATATAAAATTTTGTTAAATTATTTCTTACTAATAATTTTCCGACAGTAAAGTAGTCAAAAAAAATATGTTTTGGGGATTTGGAGGGGTTATCAACATCGGTTTGAGTTAAAATTTTGCATGGTGACTCAAAAATATAAGAGGAAAAGAATCAACAAAAGTTGAAACGGAGCACCATAAGTTGGTGAATAAATGTACGATTTTGTAACTAAGGTTAGAGTTTTGGAGGGGTTATCAGGGTCAGATGGAACATAAGTTTTGTGTGGAGACTCTAAAAAATGAGAGAAACCTAACGGAACCAACGGAGGACGGAACGAAACAGTGGAAGTAGGTTAATCGGAGCAATCTTTCGATTTTGTGATTCTTTCAAAAAAAACTGAAAAATTGATCTGCTAAACCTACTTCCAGTACTCTAATCTAAACTTCGCTAGTTTTGTTGGATTTCCCCCATTCTTTAAAACCAGCATGCAAAATTTCAACCCCATACGACGCCGATATCTCATCCAAAACCATAACCCTGGTTACAAAATTGTACATTTATTCACAAACTTTCGGTGCACCATTCCAATTTTCGTTGGTTCCGCTAGAATCTTCTTATTTTTTTGAGTCACCACACAAAATTTCAGTTTAAACTGACGTCAATAACCCCTCCAAATCCCAAAACAAGTTTTTTCGTCACGCAAACAATTTTTCGGCCATTTTTTTTGTCGGAAATTGATAGTAGAACGCAATTTATCAAAATTTTATATATCAAAATATATTTTATATATTCTTTTTTTTTAGGAGGTAAATAAAAAAATAATAAATTAAAAGGCAAGCACGATAAAATGAAGTCAAACAAAGAACTTAAGAAAAATAAAATTAGATAAACCAAATTTTTTTTTCTTTAACTAGACCGAATGAAAATGTTTTGAAAATCATAGTAATCAACTTATTTATTTATTATTCTTAAATTGCAGTTTGTAAATAAGATTAATGTTGAGATATATTCACCAATGTATTACATACATGCTTGAGGGGAAATTGTTTTTTTATACATTATATTTGTGGCTTTCTAGAAAATATTATGTGATATTGATTACCATCAAAATATGTTCACTACTAACTTGACAAATTTATTTTAAGAAAATGATTTTTTTATCATGTTCTAATCAAATGCTGACGTGGTATGATTATTATTATTTTATTTTATTACATTTAGTTTTAATTAATAAATACTAAATATGTGATTGAATTTTCTAATTTTTCTTCTTTTTTTATTGTTATTTTATTTCCACTATTTCTTTTCACTTTTTTCTTTTCTCTTCTCTTTTTTACTTTTGACTTGTTATTTGTTTGCCGTTTGTTTCTCCATTACTGGCCCCAAGAGAGTCGATTTAAACAAAATAAATTCCGCAACAACAAATATCCCATCATTATCGTCTAAACATAGATGTATATTAATTTGAATGCATATATATATATATATATATATATATATATATTAGTTTTTGTTATGATTTTTTCCTAATATAATTTTGATTTCAATTATTCAAAAATATAGTCTTTCCAAGGACTATTTGGAGAACAACTTTAGTATAAAATTATGTTATGTATAGTATTATTTGAGTATATATTTACTCAGATGCATATTGATTTGATGCAAAAACAATTATGTAACAGCAGCATAACCTTCTTTTAGTGTGTGTGTGTGTGTGTGTTAACTCTATACATTATGTTATATATATAATATTATTTCTGAATATTTCAAAACTCAGGGGATCGCAGCTTACAAATGTAATTGTTGGGGTGAATATGATAATAAGGTTTTGTCATACATAAACAAAGATTCATTTCTTATTTGTTTCTTTTATTTGTTTTTTATAGCATGACATTTCTTAAATAATTGAGTCACCTAATATAGATACCCCATTTAGTTTTTTCTTTTCTTGTAGACAATTTAATAGTATTTATTTATCTTTATTTGCAAAACAATTATGTAACAGCAGCATAACCTTCTAATAAGTATAAATATTTACTCTATACATTATGTTATATATAGTATTATTTTTTATATCTCAGGTTACTATTAGGATTGCGACTTCAACATATACTTTCTTGGATGAATATAATGATCAAGTATTGCCATACATAAACAAATATTCAGGTTGATGAAGAATATGTGGCTGCAAAATCTCAATTTAAATTCCATTTATGTTGAATTTAAAAAAATATATGAGTGAATAAATAGCATAAGATATATAACAGTTGGAAGACCAAACGATGGTGTAGTTATAATTGAAATCCCATACGATCTAATATTGAAAGATGGTGGTGACCCTATTATCTAATTTATGGTGAGCACATATCCACAATATAGAATAACTGTTGAATCATTTGTTTATTTGGAGGGTTATGTTATCATTGCACCGATAATTAATGTTGTTGATTTGATTAATGAATATATGAATTCATTGAATGATGAAGAATGTAAGGTTATATGAGCTCTGGCAGTGCTTGTAAATTTGATTCAAACATTGACATACCGCAGTACACCAACTCATCGGAGTTTCTAAACACAATTAAGTATTTTGAATTCCTAAACCATGAGCTAAAATTGAATGTTGGAACTCTAATCATTTTTTTGAGAAGTATTGATCATTCTTTTGGGTTGTGCAATAGAACTTGGTTAGTTGTTACAAAACTTGGTGACCATATTTTAGAAGCTAAAACTCTCCAAGGAAGTAATGCAAGTGAATTAGTGTTGGTCTCTCGAGTGACTATCATACCATACGATCTGAGATATCTTTTAATTTCTAACGATGACTATTTCCTATGACTGTGTCATTCACTATGACGATCAATAAAAGTCAAGGACAATCTCTCTCACATGTTGAAATTTTCTTGAAGAAGCAGATTTTTAGTAATGACCAACTGTCCAATGATATATCAAGAGTTTCAAATTGTATGGGTTTAAAAATATTGATCGTCACTGGTGAGAATAAATGTAGTAACAAAACTGTGTATGTTGTGTACAAGGAAGTTTTTCATAATTTGTAAAGTACATTACTTCAATAATAATCTTTTTACGAGTCAAGTTAATTATTGTTTAAGATTATTCGATCTATGAAAGATAATGAGATGATTTCAGTTTATATTACTTAACTCTACACACATACACACACACGCACGCACGCACGCACACACACACACACACACACACACACACACACACACACACACACATATATATATATATATATATATATATATATATATATATATGTATGTATGTATGTATGATCACTTAATTAATGAATCTAATTAGTTAAAACTCAATAGTATTCAATTTTCCCTTGTAGTAAAAGATAAAAACAAAATCGGTGGTGGTGTGGATAGATAAATAATGACAAATACTTGTGTTAGGCCAGATTAACGGGTCATGACCCGTTAGACCATCTGACCCATTAGTTTTTATGCTTATTAGTTTTGATAATTCATAAAGAGACGAGTTTTGTTAATAGAACAATGAATTCAAAACACTCTAATCATTTAAAATTGAGAGGTTTGAGATAAGAGTGATGTTAAAGTCTTTTGAGATTTTAGGAGTTCTTAGTGTGATTGACAATGCGCCTCACATTTAAAACCCACAGTTTAATCACTTCCAGAGAAAGGTTAAACTATTTTGTGATTAACATACAATGAATTGTATCACAAAAATGCTTGGTCGATTGAAAAGATATTACATTCGAGTATGATTCTTTTAATATTTTGTGTTTGTAACTCAGCTTTGCATTATCGATTGACAACCTTTTGTGATTCTAAAGTTATGATCGATTGACAAATTTTTATAACTACTAGCTTTGATAATCATAATTCAAGAGATGTGATTTATCAATTAGGCTTTCAAACACGAGACACTTTAATCAACAAGACCGAGAGGTTTGAGATTAGTGGTGAAGTCATATAAATCTTTAAAGTTTTTTGGAGTTCTAATCGTGATCTTGACAATGCATCTCGCATTTAGAATCTACGGTTTAAGCACTTCAATAGAAGGTTTAAACTATTTTTTTTGACTGACTTATATAATTGAATCACAGTAATACTCGGTTGATTAAACACGATTGACATTGAAAATTCATTGAAATCCCATATTCTGAAATACATCTCATTCGAAAATCTCTCTTCTTAGTTTTGAACTTTTGTTCTTGGCTAATTCATATTAATTAGTTTATTTTATGTTCGTCATTCGAAATGACAAAAACCAAAATATCCTCTTACACCAGTTTAAATAAAATTAATTAATTAATAATATTACTTATTAATTTTTGAGATTTGGTCCTTGTTGGAATCGACCTTACTCACTTTATACTATATTTACATTGTATGCTTGCGGTTAGGTAAAGTATATTAACAAGAAAAAATTCATTACCCGAACCAATCTCTAATAAGATTGGGAGCGGGTCAACACTAACACACAATTAAAGGTGTGTCACATCACGGCCGATTGGCCAACAGGCTGTCACCGTGCCGCCTCTGTTCGGTAGAGGTTCATCTCGGTTCTTCATCCTCTTTCCTTTCTCTTTCTCTTTTCTTCTTTTATTTCATGTTTGCCTTCCGTTTGACTGCCGCATATCCGAGCGTTGTTGTGGCCGTTGGCGATATTACATACACCGCCGTTGTCTTTCGGCTAAAGCCTGTGCTAGATGACTTATTTAATTTTGGGATTTGTACTTGGATAGATGTGGATATTAAGAGAACTAGTTGGGTTATGCTTAGGAAAAATAGAAAGAAAACCATCTTAGTTATGTAAGTAGAAGGCTTTAATACATAAGTATATCCAAAGCTTCCTTAATAACTTGACTATAATTTCTATTCATATAGTAAACTAAGTCTAATTGGAAAAATTACGCTCCTTTTTCTTTGTTTATATTTTTTTAACTTATTTTTTATTCAAATTTTGAATAATATCTTGAATACTTGAATATTTATATATTATTCGTTTGCTCTCTGTTATATGAAAAATATATAACTTTAATAAAAAAATTTATGATCTACAATTTAAGATTATTAATATTTTAGTTAGATTTTTTATTCATATTATATATAAAAACTCTCTATAATAATACTCTATATAGGAATAAACTCCCTATAGTAATAAAAAGTTCAAGTCCCAACTTGGGACTAGTTATAAATAAGAATAAACTCAACATTGTCATAAGTCATACATTTTTCAAGTCTCGTCTTAAGGATTTATACCTCTATATAGGAATAAATGATTAATATATTATAAAAATATTTATTAATTATATTTTTGTTTATCATAATCAATAACATGTTTAAGATGACTTAAAATATTTATTTATAGTCGATTGTGACATCGACTTAATTTTATAGATCGATACTTGATCCTTCAATTTGCGAGTGCTCAATAGCTCGCTTGCATGTGATCCCTCTTGTTGAAGCCAAAATGATTTCAACTTATCTAACATAACTAAAGTTTCATGACACAAAATTTGTGGTATTTCAGCACTATCATCTTCCGAATTATCTCCTTCATCTTCTTGCCTGATTCCCACGATAATTTCTTCATCGGTTAAGACATAAGTATTTTGTCGCTCATCCGGATGATTAAGTAAGACATCAATATCCATTTCGTTGTGGTAGTGTAGTGCCTTAATTTAAGAGCTCAATTCCAGTGAGTAATTTTAGCCTCTCTTCATCCACTTCACTTGCAACTTGTACTTCATCAACACTAGAGGTCCGAATCTTGCAATGTTTAAAGTAATTTTCAATCGTTTTTGGCTTCACGTCTATTGACCAAGAAGCAACAGCATTTACGATTCCATCAAGGATAGATATCTTTGATGGTTCTAAAACACGATCTTCAATTCTTTTTAAGAGTAGACAGTTGAACCTACGACGATAATAACCTTTAAATTTCCTTGTGATTCCTGCATCACATGGCTGAATTTTGGATGTGCTATTGGGTGTCAAATACATAAATGTTGTATTACGAAGAGGGGGGAGATGATCCTTTTTTCCATGAGCAGTACAATTGTCCAAAATGAGCAAGACGTTTCTGTCTAAACGTTTATCGAACCACTTTAGCCATTCCAAAAGGAGTAAGGATGTCATCCATGCATTTGAATTCGCTCGATAAGTACAGTTGAGAGTATCACGGTTAATATTTTTGAAACATCTAGGATTAAGAAATTTACCAATGATCCAAAGAGGAAGTTTGTTGGAGCCATCCCCATTGCAACAAATGACGATTGTAATTCTCTCTTTATTTTATTTTCGGCCCTCCAATTGCTTTGTCGCAAGAGAATTATCAGCTTGCATTCGATAAAATATACCGGTTTCATCCATTTTTTAAATGTCCTTCCATGCCCATTTGCCCAATTCTTCTCTTATTGAAGGCAAGCATGCTTCAGTTTTTTCCATATCCACAAAACCACTCTCACCAAAACGGCGATGTGATTGAATTGCATGTCTTTGCTTGAATTTTCCTAACCACCCATTTGGAAATTCAAACGAGGTTGCTTCTGGATAAAGTTGCTTTAAGAAAATGTTTCCCTTTTCTTTTAGTAATTCACCACTAATATTGACATGCTCTTGGTTACACACAAACCACTCGTAAAGTGCAGACTCCATTAATGAGTACTTTACCGATTTTATACGTATTGTATCCGGGTTCGGAACATCTTTTTCACGATCGACTGCCTTCTTGAACGTCTTAGATATTGTTGATTGTGATACTTCCAAACTATGAGTCTCTTTGAGCCACTTCACAAAATCTTTTTGCTTCCAACTAGGGTGCAAATCTTTTTTTTCGTACAACTCAGCTCTAATTTTTTCAGGAATTTGAGTTCTTTTCTCTTTGGATGCCATTTTGTTTGATGTGTACTATAAGAAGTATAACCCAAAATTTATACACATATATGGTCAAAGTTTATAGTCCCTAGATTCATTTTTTGATTTGACTCAAGTGTATGTATTTAAATTGCCAAAACTTATAGTCCCTAGATTCATTTTTTGATTTAACTCAAGTGTATGTATTTAAATTGTCAAAACTTATAGTCCCTAGATTCATTTTTTGATTTAACTCAAGTGTATGTATTTAAATTTCTTAGTCAAAACTATTAAATTAGTTACATGAACTTGTGAGATAGATAATTTACAATGTATATGTTATTTTTATATTTATATTATTTTTTATACGAAAAAACTATTTTTTTTTTTTTGTAAAACTCTATACAAGAATAACTCCGTATAGTAATATTTTTTCCCGGTCCCAACGATATGACTGTATGGAGTTTTTAATGTGTGTGTGGTGTGTGTATGTATGTATATATATATATATATATATATATATATATATATATAATATATATATATATATATATATATGACACGTGATACCACAAATAAAATAAAATCCAAAGACTTGTGTCATGTCCTTGTATCAGATCAGATTGATGGGTCATAACACGTCAGTCATCTGACCCTCTAATATGATATAATATTGACTTTTGTATTCTAATGTTTTGTTTTGTTTTTTTTACTTTTTTTTTCATAAATTTCTTACGTGATACTATAATTTATTGGTTTTATACTACGATGTATTTATTTTTACATGTTTAATGTAAGTTTATGAACCAATACTATGATGTATTGGTTTTTGTACAATGATATTTTTATAGTATGATGTATTGGTTTTAATACTATTATATTAGATTTTTACTATGATGTATTAGTTATAAAGTTATGTCTGCGATTATCCATTAGTCAAGTTTAACAAAAATATACGGCCCAAATTAATATTTTATCCACAACAACATACAAAATTATAAAGACATGATTTAATAATAAATTCAAAATAATATAATAAAATAATACAACACTTACTGACCGGATGTGATTCAACAAAACTAGTGTCCAGAAACCATCAAAATGGAAATTAATTATGATTTGTCATTTTTATTTGACTTATGGATACTTATCATTACACAACATAATGCATTAAACTCTAATTCAATTACTATAGATTGCTCCCGGAACTACATGAAATTAGTGTTTGTTTTCCATGCACATTTTTAAATCGAATGGAACACGCTTATGATAGAAAGTAAATGTGTAGATTAGGGATAGCAATAGAGCGAGTTTATTACATTCAGACCCGTCTCGTCCACCTTACGAGGCGGGGTGGGTCGATCCATTAAAATAAAATTTTATTTGTAATTATAATATATCACTTATTTTTAATGCATAATATTGAATATATTATTATAAAATATAAATATATTAATCATTAAATTAAGACAACAATAAAAATTAAAAAAATATATATACATTTATTAGTTTATATATAAATGTATTTATAGTTTATCTGGTTTTATTAATATATAAATTATTTATAAAAAAATTCATTGCCAATAAATACATGTTAAATTTAATATTAAGTATAAAACATGAATATTTATATGAAAAGTTATGTAAAACATAACTAAAATATTTTTTTTAAATATATTACACTAGTTGGGGCGGGTATCCGTGAGGCGGAAATGGTAACCCGAAACCACTTCGCCCGTCGCGAGGCACGAGGCTGCCTAGGGCGGTCGGAAAACAATTGTCATCCCTAGTGTAGAGTATTGTTTGTGTCTAATATTGATTGGTTTTGTGTTGTGCAGATGAACGTGGTCTTAAATTTGATATGTTTGCATTAGTGCTTGCATAGATTTGTGAATAAACAGAGCACGTAAAAATTAATACTTAGGTACAAAATAAATAATACTTAGAAAATTTTCAGATAGTACTTAGGCCCATGATTTATTCTTCTAATTGCCTCCTCCGGCCAATTTCTGAAAAAAAAAAATTACACTGAGGTGCACACGCGAGTTTCAGGCCAAATTCGTGAGGGTAAATTTGACTTTCAAAGCACCTATAAACTCCCATCTCAGTCTCACAATAAAAAAACGACAGAACATAGAAAATTCTGATCTTTTACACATCTTATATTTATATCAATTTTTTTCCCACTGTATTGAAATGACGATTAACATCATTTTTGTTTCTTTGAAAAATAAATTAATTTAACCGGACACACCTATCAAACAAGAAAAATAATTAAGAAAAGGCAACTTGCACTATAGGTGCAGTACCGTATATTGTACTCACGTTTAACCCAATCGAAAAAAATAGATAAAATTGATCAACCTCACTACATTGGCTAACGGAAAAAATTAGATCCAACGTTAGTCTTTTATTATTTAGAGGGTGTTGGATTATATATTAGTTCTGTAATCTTCGAAGTTTTGAGTCTAATTATGTATTTATTTTTTCCTTAATTCTTCTTGTCCATAAATTTTGAATTTGTGCAAATTTGATCATGCTACTTTATAATTTCACATATTCCCAAAACTCCATTCATAGCCAAGTAGTTGGCTAGATTAATTGTTATTTTCTACGTGGAATAAAATTTCAAATGACAAAAATCACAACTTAATGATTATCAAGCTAATATTGTAGTAATCAATATTTCACATTTTTTAACTATATAATGTGTTAAAATATTTTACGTCTAATGTTATTTTATTGTCTTCAATAAGAGATTTATTTCACTCGTACGTTAAGAATAAGCTCAGGTTTTATAAAGAGAGATAGACGAGAGTCGAGAGAGAGAGAGAGGGAAAATAAGACGAGCTAGGCATCCATTATCCCGAGACAACAGAATAAGCTTTATATTATATGTATGCATGATATTGTGTAAAGTCTTAAATCAAACTAAGTAAAACTCAGACATGCACAATCTAAGACAATCCAAAAGCATGACACACATTTGATTCAACCAGCACATTAAGGCTTGACAATAGTTACGAAGTAAATACTCCACGCACTTTATTGATTTCATGAGATCGGAGTTAATGATGAGCAGCAGGGGCATGTGCATGTTTATGACCAATACCGGGGCTACGTCCAGGATCAGTTTTTCTGTAGTTGTTGATATTTTTGTCGGTGTTTGGTAGAAAAACTAGCGTCTCTGCAGAATTGTGATGTAAATCTTTTTTATAATTCATAGTCGCTCGTTTTTGCTCAGAGTTAATGTATTTTTCTTGTCTTCCCTCGGAGAGTTGAGTTGCAAGGCAAAGGAAAAGTATAATAACAAAGAACATAAGCATAGGTGGATTTTCAAATATTAATTTGGCCATTGTTGAAAGCAAAACGTTAGTTTTATTATTTGGTTGATTTTTGGGGGAGGGAGAGGGAGGGATAATTTTGGTCTAAATCGGTGAGGTTTCATGTCAGGTGTTGAATGGTATTTATAAGGGCGTCGACATTCATAATCATGAAAAATAATCTACTTGCGGTCCCTACGGATCACATAATTATCATTTCAAAATATTTCAAGAAATCTTATTAAGACACACCAACTCGGCAAAGCCAATACCAAAAAACCATATTTTTAATAGGAGGCCTCCATACTCAAGTCACACCAATTTTTTATACCTTCCATTTTCATATTTGTTGAGGTAGATAAATAAATTATATAAAATTAAAAACTAAGAATATTAAATTATTTATGTGAATTACTCACATTAATAATTAGTCATAAATTATTAACATACGAATATTTTTAAATAATTATTTAGTCATAAATGAAAAACAATTTGTTATAATCTTTTATATTCGATGATTTATTATTATATAAATGTAATTGTTTTTCTTTATCTCGTAATTTACTATTAATAATATAAATTTTCTTATCTTGCTTTGGCTTCGTACCCCGAAAAGTTAGTAATGATAAACAAAGGACATAAGAACAATAAAATATCTTTTTATCTAACATCATCAGTGATGTGTATGTGATGAAAACTATCTTTCTAGATTTTTTTAAATCAATTTTTCAAACTTTGGACTTAGTAGCAATAATCATGGTCCCTTATGACTTGATATCCCTATTGGGGGGGATAATTTTTTTAAAGTATTTTGCTAGTTTGAATTATACGAATTATACGGGCATATATAAAATTGTATAAAAATATAAAATTTATCAAATTTAGAAATTAAATTATTAATAAGAAATATAAAAAATTGCTCACTTTAAATTACAGTGAAATATACGGCCAAATTAGGCAAAATAAAAAAATAAATTAGAATTAAGACTTTTAATAATGTATTTGCTAGCCCAATCAACCACTTTTAATTGTATATGCTTCGGGCAAAGGGAAACTAATAAAAGATATTAATCGGATCAACTGTTGTATACCAGTTTATGTTGTTCTATCAATTGTTTGTGAGGTGTTAGCTACGATTCCAACATAAATTCGTAAATGTAAGTGTTGGATTTAATGTATTTAAGCAGGGCGTGAGTTTTTAATGTGTAGATATTTAATAGGCTGTCTATTTTAATAATAGGATAAAATAGGTAAACCCTAATAATTTAAGTATATAAGGGTTATCGTCAGAGAGCTAAAGGATCTAAAAGGATCTAAAAGGATTGAATACGTTCGTCACACGTATTGCCTAAGAAGATCAAACCCCCAAATTCAATCGCTTATGCATTCAGGTATTTTCGTAAATTCAATTATAATTTTTAATAGGTATTTTTGTAAATTCAATTATAATTTTTAATAATTTAATATGATGGTTTCTCGATTATAGTTTTAAATCTAACAAGTGGTATCAAAACCGATATTGATTTTGAGATTTTAGTGTTATTTATTATTTTAATCCCAATCCATATATGAATTACTGCTTGGAATTATTTTCAGATGGCATACCACTGTTTTTGTTTCTGCATAGATTATTTAAGTTTTGATTAAAGAATAACAAGTTAATTAAGGGGCCACCATGTTCTTTGATGGTTGATTAAAGTGTCAGCAATTTGTTAAAAAAAAAAAAGGAAATTCAGAAAACTGGAATTAGGAATTGGGAACCCGCAACTTCGCCGGCAACGCAGCGCCTCCGACACCTGCTGGGCGACGTCGGCGGCGGAGAACTCCAGCTGGGCAGGGGCGGACAGTCGCGATGGCGGCTTATTGCTGGTGGAGGGGCGGAGTCATGGCCGCCCTACCGCAGCGGTTCAGCTCGATACCGGCCGCGCTCCGGCGAGGGTTCCGGCGGGACGACGCTTTCAGCGGCCTCGGCTCTGCGCGGGCCGTAGCCTAGTGCCGGCGGTGACAACAATCGGGCCCGAATCGCAAGCCCAAATTTTGATTTAGGATGTGAATAAATTTTTTTTAGAATTTGATATAGTTTTGGGCCTAATTGAAATTTTAGAAATTTGTGAAAATTATAGAACTATCCTAAATTTTTGAAAACTGCGAGACGGCCCAGAACCTTTCCAAAATTCCTCTGAGACCCCAAAGACTTTCCAAAAAATTGTTTTAAGTCCAGAATGGTATTTCTGTTATTATTAAAGTTTTGAAAATTACAGAAAGGACCCTAAAAATTTCAGAAAATTGTTAAGGGGCTGTTTGGCTATGCAGAGAATTTTGAAAAATTGCATTTTCACTAAAAATCTTTTAAATTTTGGGCTCATTTGCATGATAAGTAAATTTTGGGATTTAAAATTTTAATTTTGATATTCAATTAAGGTTTATTTATAAATTGATCTCAAATAAAATCCTAAAATTAATTTGGTTTTGGAGTTTAAATTTTAAATTCAAATATTGGTATGGTTTTATAGATTTCGAGATATATTAATTAAAGCAACAATGTCACAAAAGTGACTTCTCTTGTGGAGATTAATTTATTTCAAGATATAAAAGGTTGTGTGCATGTAAATTACAAGTTAATTTCTTGTCAAAAGATGAGACTTTGATAGAGTGTCGATATCTTGAAATGGGATTTACCTTTTTATTTGAATTTATTATTTGAATTCTAAGTTTATATGAGCATGATAAGTTCATTTTTTTTAAATTCAACTATATCTAATATTGCTAATATTACTGCGAGTATCAACTCTATTCCTATGCTAAATGGCACAAACTTCAAGTCATGGCAAGAGAATCTTTTAATAGTTTTCGGAGTCATCGATCTCGACCTTGCGATAAGAACTGATTCCCCACCACCCTTTGTAAAATTTGAAGGTTTATGATTTTAAAAATAAGTCTCAGTTTTACGATGTTGATATTCAATGTTAACCAACACTGATTATCAACATCGACCAGAGTAAAGTAAATATATGCAGCGGAATAAAACGATAAGATCACGATAGAACAAATTCAGTTCACAAGTAAAATACTTGTGAACTTGGGTGTACAAACCCGAAAACTATATTACTTTC
>BMAC01000002.1:1025163-1043724 GCA_014905375.1 Phtheirospermum japonicum | reverse complement strand
GTATTTAGTATCAAGTTTATTGATATTTAGTTTTCATATATTACTTTATATTTTTGTATTGAACGTGAAAATAAAACGATAAGATCACGATAGAACAAATTCAGTTCACAAGTAAAATACTTGTGAACTTGGGTGTACAAACCCGAAAACTATATTACTTTCTTGTTCACGTTCAATACAAAAATATAAAGTAATATATGAAAACTAAATATCAATAAACTTGATACTAAATACTTGTTGCCGGAATGGCAAGATCTTCTCCGTTGGTCATGCAACTTCGAAGAGCTTGTAAATCTCGATCAATGGCTCCAAGTAGTTCTTCGTGTTCTTGTTCGTGCGCCTTGCGTCGTGTGTCTTCTCTTGGAAAATTCCATGCGCAAAGATCGTAAGTACAAGCTTTAGGAATCTCCTTGTCTTAAATAGACAAACCTATAATCCTAAACTTGGTAAATACCTAAAATTAAATCTTAAACACAATCTAGGAATAATTAAAGTCTTGTACACAATCTAGGAAACAAATCTATAATCCTAATTCTAGTTCCCTAATATATTTTGGCCCAAGAAAGGCAAACAACTAAATAAGGAATTATTCCCAAGAATAAAATCCTCAACACCCCCTTACAGATAAAAGTACTGCGGATGAAAAGAGGGATATGGAAAGGTGGGAGAAATCGAATCGCATGTGTATGATGATCATGAAGAAAGCCATTCCAGAAGCATTTAGGGGCAATATGTCTGAGAAAATCACTACAGCTAAAGAATTCCTTATTGATATTGAGAAAAGGTTCGTCAAGAACGAAAAGGCTGAGATTGGTACGCTCTTGACAAACCTGATCTCAATGAGGTATGAAAGTAAAGGTAAATATTATGGAATACATTATGAAAATGTCTCATGTTGTTTCAGAATTGAGAGCACTTAAGCATGAACTCTCTGAGGACTTGCTAGTGCATTTGGTTTTAATATCTCTTCTGGGATATTTCAATCAATTTAAGGTGAGTTATAATTGTTAGAAAGAGACTTGGTCTCTGAATGAGCTCATCTCACACTGTGTCCAAGAAGAGGAAAGGTTGAAGTAAGACAAGACTGAAAGTGCTAATATTGCCTGAACTTCCAAATTTAAGGGCAAGTGATTAAAGCGAACGAAGGATAAGGAAGATGCACACACAACACCACAAAAGAAACAACAAAAGGCACCTAGTACAAAAGACGGTATCGGTTCTGGTACTGGTACGGGTTGTTTCTTCTGCGGAGGTGAAGGGCATCGGAAGATAGAGTGTACCAACTATCACGCTTGGCATGCTAAGAAAGGGTTGCCTCCATTGTCGAAAGCCAAGTGATGGTGAAAGATACATCTATGTGGGCGATGGCAAGACAATTGAAGTTGAAGTAATAGGGAAATTTAGATTATTGTTAAATACTGGAAATTACTTGGATTTTGATGAGACATTCTTTGTTCCGTCATTTAGACGAAATTTGATTTCTATTTCTATTTTGGACAAGTTTGGTTATTCTTTTTCATTTGGAAGTGAAAATTTTAGTATGTTTCATGATTAAAATTTGGTTGGTCCTGGTTTTTTATCAAGTTACGATAATTTTATTCACTAGATATTATTGCTTCATTTAATGAATCTCCGCATCTACACACACGAGGTGTGAAAAGAAAATTAACCAATGAGAATCCAACTACGTTATGCCACAAGAGATTGGGTCATATCTCCAAACGGAGAATTGAATGACTTGTGTCTAACGAAGCACTTAAGATTGCAGCATATATGCTTAACAGAGTTCCAACTAAAGCAACTGATAAAACCCTTATGAACTTTGGATGGGTAAAAATCCCGGTTTAAAGCATTTTCATGTTTGGGGGTGTCCAGCTGAGGGTAGGCCTTATAGGCCTAAGGAAAAAAAAAACTGGACACAAGGACAGTTAGTTGTTATTTTTTTGGATATTCTGAAAGATCCATAGGGTACAAATTTTATGATCCCACAACCAAAAATCATTTTTTGAGACGGGAAATGCCCGGTTCTTTGGGGATGTTGAGTTTGCGGGGGGAGATAGAGTTAATAATTTTATCTTTGAAGAGGAATATGTGGATATTCCCACGGGTGTTTTTGGCATTGATCAGGATTTCGTTTCTGACTCTGTTCAAGACACAAATCAAGACAATATCGGAGAACCTCCCGTTCCACAAATTATTCCATATCAACAAACTCTACAACCTCAAGAACATATGCCATTAAGGAGATCCATTAGAGAAAGAAGAAGTGCAATTTCAAATGATTACATTGCATTTCTCCAAGAAATGAGACTGACATTTTAGTGATGTAAGATGATCCTATCAACTTCCACCAAGCCATTGAAAGCTCAAATTCTCAAAAGTGGATAGATGCCATGAATGAGGAGATTAAGTCCATGAGTAACAATGACGTGTGGGAACTCGTCCCATTGCCAGAAGGTGCGAAACCCATTGGTTGCAAATGGATATTTAAGACCAAGAGGGATTCAAGAGGCAATGTGGAAAGATATAAAGCACGCCTTGTTGCATAGGGATTTACACAGAAAGAAGGCATCGATTATAAAGAGACTTTCTCTCCAGTTTCTTCGAAAGATTCTTTCAGGATTATAATGGCATTAGTGGCATATTTTGATCTTGAGTTGCATCAGATGGATGTAAAGACAGCGTTTCTTAATGGAGACATTGATGAGACGATTTATATGGTACAATCTAAAAACTTTTTTTCGGGAGATTCAAAGAATATGGTTTGCAAACTTAAAAAATCCATTTATGGGCTCAAGCAGGCATCTAGAAAATGGTATTTTAAGTTTCATCATGTGATCATCTCGTTTGGTTTTGAGATGAATTTGGTCGATGATTGTGTATACCATAAGTTCTGTGGGAGCAAATACATATTTCTAGTTTTGTATGTCGATGACATTTTGCTTGCCAGCAATGATATAGGCTTATTGCACGACACTAAGAGATTTCTATTTAAGAATTTTGAGATGAAGGATCTTGGTGACGCCTCTTTTGTGTTAGGTATAGAAATACATCGAGGTACTTTGAGATTATTACAAAAGAGCTATATTGAAAACGTTCTTAAAAGGTATGGCATGCAGGAATGTAAACCAGGAGATAACCCTGCATCTAAGGAAGATAAATTTAGTCTCAAACAGTGCCCTAAGAATAAATTAGAGGAAAAAGAAATGTAGAAGATTCCTTATGCTTCGGCAGTAGGGAGTCTAATGTATGCTCAAGTATGTACGCGTCCGGATATTGCGTTCATTGTTGGGATGCTGGGTAGATATATGAGCAAGCAAGGACTAGACCATTGGAAGGCAGCCAAACGGGTCTTGAGATACTTGCAAAAAACAAAAGATTACATGCTCACATATCGGAGGTCAGATCGGATTGAGATCATTAGATATACTGACTCTGATCATGCTGGATGCCAAGATAGTATGAAATCTACGTCAGGCTATGTATTCTTGCTGGCTGGAGGAGGGTTAAACAGTCTATTATATTATAGCCTCCTCTACCATGTCAGCAGATTTTATAGCATGTTATGAGGCATCTAACCACGGAGTATGCTACGAAACTTTGTCACGGGGCTGCCCATAATGGATGGTATTGAAAAACCACTTAAGTTATTTTTGTGAAAATAAATCGACAGTCTTGTATTCCAATAACAATAGAAGCTCGATGAAGTCTAGACATATAGACATCAAGTTTCTAGTTGTTAAAGAGAGAATTCAAAGTGAACAGTTGTCTATTAAATATATCGGTACAAACTCCATGATTGCGGATCTGCTTACAAAGGGATTGCCACACAAAATGTTTTATGAGCATACTGCTAGTATATGTGTCAAACTTTTGAGGATATTTAGTTTTTAGTGGGAGTTTTGTGATTATAATGTTCTCTTTCGTAGACATGTTTTTCAGTTACTTCAGTTTAAGGATATTTTAAGTTTATTTTCTACAAAAATTAAAGTTATTTGGTTGATTCACACTTTGATTTTAGTATATGGTTGATCTCACTAAAGTTTTAAGGTGGACCAGTTGGAAATAAGTATGTTACGATCACAATGCATGAAATTTCCATACTACACATCCACATCATGATTCATGTCATTCAGTTGTGTTGACATATGTGATCATTGAAAGGTCGAGTTACGATAAATGTAATGAAGGCCGCTTTGAAACTATGTCGATATGGTTGATAGACCGGATTGGATATAAATACATTTTGGTTATGATAGAAAAGTTGAGATCGTACGGTTATATTCTTACTGTATAATTATAAGGTTACACATATAGTCCAAGTGGGAGATTGTTGGATCTTTAATCCAACATTGGGCTAATATGTGAAATAATTATATATTGTGAATTGTCAAATAAGGAAGCCTAATTAAAAGTGATCAAATAAAGTTTAAGGTATTGGATTTAATGTATTTTAGTAGGTTGTGGGCCTTTAATGTGTAGATACTCAATAGGCTATCTATTTTAATGATGGGCTAAAATAGGTAAACCCTAATAACTCAAGTATATAAGGGTTATGGTCCCTATGTCATACGTATCATCAAGATAATCATTATATCATTCTTACCTTAGGAATCAAAGTTCATGTAGTTCTCACTTACCTTACTTACCTTACGAAGGGCAGGAGAAAGAGACCGGAAGATGAGGTCGGAACCCGGGACGGGGTGTCATGGTCAACCATTTTTTTTGTCGTTACTAGATCTAGTATCATACGTATTTCTCTGTTCATCTTCACTAATGTTTTGTTATGTGTATCGATCGGCGTTGACCCAATAATGAAAAAATATTTGATTGATCAAAAAGGAATTTCAAAAGAGAATTGGAATGAGGTTCCAACGTCTGTAAGATCATTTGTTAGGCCCTACGAAAGGATAGGTGGACTGGCTAGTACTCAGAAGTCTGACTCTTTGACGCGGCTTCAGGATAACCTGGTTAGAGAAACGTTCCAAACCTGCGCTTCTTTAAGCTCTTCCGACTGAATAGGATAAAKCCTATAAAACAACGAGCTACTATCATTTCTTCATTATAGATTGAGATCTTCTTCAAACTTGATGCACAAATAGATAGAATAGCAGCAAATAGCATCTTTCTAGCCTGCATATTCGTGGAACTCAATCTCATTTAGAAAACCTTATCTCTATCTTTCAGCAACTGAGAATTTTTTTCATGGCTCGATAGGGACCAGCGAAGATCTGAATGCTTGTTCAACTAAAACAATTGATGCGGAAATGACCAATATCTCCATCGTGATGATAATAATGGGATAAAGTGATTTCCACAATGACCACCAAATCAAATTATTAAATTCATTATCGGCATCATTACCCCTCACCCTCAACGTTCCATACTCAAAGTTCGTTATTAGATAAGTTCCAATTTCTCGATAAGGGTTAGAACCGAAGGAGTAACCTGAACGGGCCATCCGTGATTTTTTTTTGTTTGTTTTTTTGTTTTAATAAGTCCTCAAATCCTCCAATTTCACCATTATCATCACTCCAGCCAGGATTCCCAATTATAGGAGAAGCATGTTGTCCAAAAGTACTCATCGGAAGAGGACCATCAAAATTTATACTATATTATTTAAATATATTAAATAAAGAAATTTTCACATTTTGAATAATATTATCAACAAAAGGAATCTCAAAATTCTCAAACGGAAATAAAGTATCATAATAATTCTTAAGATAAAATTGTAAACTATTTTATATATTATTGGAATATAATAATGTAGCAATTAAGGAAACACTCGAAATATAATAAACCTACTTCAACCATTTTTGTTTCATTTGAATAACATTCTTACAAGTGTTCATTTTTCATACTTTTCCTAAAGATGAATGCGATTTTAAAATAATGTTCAACAATAAGGTGAGAAGTATGATAATAAACACCAAAAAATAATTTAGAAGTATCATCAAATACCTTTATAAGTTTTTTCAAATACTGACATGTGGGCCATTGGTTCGTATATAAGATAATATCAGTTTGTTGTTGGCTAAAAAATGCACACAACACCTCTCTATACAAATATTTATCTTTTAATAATCTATATGTTGAATTCCAACGAGTAGATACATCGGGTGAAAAGGTTTTGTCATGAAGCCCATTTTTCTTAGAAGATCTCACCCATTTTCGTTGCAGATATTTATTTCTTAAATAGCCATTATTACCATCAATCGGAGAAAGCTCATTTTTCAAACAATTGAAACCATCTCGAGCACACAAGTTTAACATATGACATATGCATCTAATATGAAAAAACATACCACCAATATATGGTTGACATATACTGACAAGTTCATCAATACTCGTCATATTATGAGTAACATTATCAAATGAAATTGAAAATATTTTTTATATTAGCCCATATTTCCGACAAATTGAATAAATGAATTGACAATGGAATGTACATTATGGGTATGTTCAATATCTCTAGATGCGAGTAAATATTTTTGTAAAGTTCACGACTTATCAACCCAATGATCACTCCAAATATCCGAACAAATTAAAATTTTATTTAGTAAACTAGCAAATTCGTTAGATATATGTTTAACTTATATTCACCAACAACTTATTTAATATCACGGGGAACACTAGAGCGTGAGACTCTCTTACTCAAGGGATTGAAAGAAAGTTGGGAAAATTTTTATATAAATCATGATTGGTAAAGTTATAAGGAAGAGACCTAAAAGCAACAAACTTGCCTAATTCTTTTCTATGAGTAGCTTCAGAATATGTAAATAAAGAAGAGGAGTTCGTACTTACATGTGGTTCTTGTAATTGTGTTTGAGTCTCACCGATACTTGCTTTGTCAGGATGTTTACTATTTTGACTTTCTCGTAGCCATATAGTAGTTGCAATTGACTATGTATCTCTTTTTTCTTTTTTTTTTTAGTTATCTTCAAGGGGTGGCTCGTCTGCAGACGTCGGGATCTCTACTTTATCAAAATAATATTTGAGAATGTCATATTTAACTCCCCCATTGCTCGAGAACAAGTACGAGTGTTTAGAGGCGAATGATCATGCTCAACGTGCTCATGCATTTCTTCGTCGACAATGGCGGTAGCGGTTCGATAAGTTCAATTAATGTATCACTCCAATCTTCGTTAATGTTCATGAGGTTGGTATTGTAATCGCCACCGAAGGAGCAGTGCCTCTTGCAAAATGATAGACGTTCACCGTTATCGAGAGTTATGCTCTTCCCTTGCTCGACGAGAAGAACCTTCGTGACTTGACTTTTTCTTTTTATTTATTATAGAGTAGAATATAAAAAAAATAGGGAAGAGTTGTAAGCAAAGCTTTAGAATGAACTCGAAAGCAAGAAATATGTATAGAAGTATAAACACTAAAACTTAAAATTTGAAGTTGACGAAGGCTTGATAATTGAAGCTTGGTAAATCATTAGATTGGTAATATAGAATAGGGATTATAGAAGAGGTGAGAGTTTGGTATGAATGAGTTGGGAAATGGAGTATTTATAAAAGTTTGAAAAAAATAATATGCGACCAAATCATCGGTTTCGGTTTGAAACAACGGTCATTTGATGTGGAACATTGATTTCAAACACAATTTTGACCGCCCCAATGATTATATGGATGGCGGTTCGAACCGCAAGTTTAACCGACGATAATTTTTTATTTAATTTAAAATCAGCGGTTTGAACCGTCGATTCGCAGTTTTCAATTAACTCATACCAAAACTGATTAGCGCCAATTTTAATTCCAGTTCAAATCGTGATCAACAGTTAATCGAATCATAATCATAGACCGTCGATCAAACCTGTGTGGACGTCTCAAGCGCAAGTTTCCTGGAGTGGATATTGAGTGATGATGAATTGCGCAGATGAGCCTTCAATATGGAATCCCTCGAACGCAACTTTAAATAATAACAAAATAATATTATTAATAATTATTATTTTATTATAATTATTTATTTAAATGTCCCAAATGCTGCAATGTCCGTGGCTTCTTTCTGTCTAGGCCTCTTGTCTTCATCCTATCTTTAAACAAATTCCCTTTCCTTTTCTTTCTGCCTGTCAAAATTCCTAATTCCCTGGTTGTTGTTACTGATATTTATTTATTTTAATATATATTTCTTTATTTTTCGTTATACTACTCCATTTTAATTGTCCTATTGCATTCATTATGATTATTCATATAAAACTAATTTTTTGAAAGGGACCCATTTATCGAGGCACTCAGAATTTTTTTGTGCATCTTCAACTTTCCTTTTTCCCAAATTCACCTTTTCTTTTATTTCTCTTTGCTATATTTACCTCTCTCAATTATTATTATATCTCTTTTGTCCTTGAACGTTCCATCACCTCAAAACCTGTCCCCAACGCAAAAAAACAAACATTATTTTAAGCAAACGATTGACATATGTGACAACGTATATTGGTGTTGTAAGTTGTAGCGTCCCACTGTTCACTCAATCAGGTGAATGAAAGTCCCCATATTTTTCATTCTTGGTTTCAGCAAAATGTACATATACACTATACATACATTAATAAATAAATATACATACACTATTCACTTCTGGGATCTACTCTTTATTGGTTGATGGTATATATATATTTTCTTGCTACCTTTACTCTTTTATTGTCTTCCACTGAACTTATATCTCTGCACTCTTAAATTTTGGTGGCCCAAAGCCTTTTCTTTTCACCATTAATTTTCTTAGAAATGGGATGTTTTCAAAATGGCATATTTTGCCACAGACATCACCAATTTGCTATTTCATTTCTTATTCTCGTGATTTATTCCTCGTCCCACTTGAGATTATTCAATGCTGAAGGTAAGTAGTGAATTTTCAATCATCAGTTTTTTTTAAAAAAAAACAAAACAAAAAACATATACATCATTAAAGTTCTTTTATTCTCTTTTGTACATTTTCAGGTAGAAGGCTAACTCAAACAGCTGAAAATCCCAAGGTAAAAACTGGGTTTTTCTCTATGCCTCTGTATTTTTGTTCATGGTATGGGATAATTACAAAGTACCTTAATTAATTTAGGCTAATTACAAAAAAAAAAAAAAATCAATCTGTTAAAATTGCAAATACCTACTGGTGGGATTTTTGTTAATTAGGCCAAATTTCAGGGATGATTTGTAATTAAAAATGATTTTTTTTTTTACTTTTCTTGCATTTGATGTTAGACCGCGAATGAAGATAATAAGGCAATATTAAGAGCACGAATAGGTTCTCAGCCGCCGCGTTGTGAGCGGAGATGCAGTTCTTGTGGGCACTGTGAAGCCATTCAAGTCCCCACAAACCCACAAATAAGAAGACGAAGAGAAATTGCTAACTCAACCGCAGTTTCAGTTATAGCCTACGCCAGAGGCGATGATAATTCCAACTACAAGCCCATGAGCTGGAAATGTAAATGTGGAAATCTCATTTTCAACCCATGAATTTTATACTCATTAATCAGTTCATATGGTTAATTATATAGTAGTAAATTAAAGGTGAAGTAGCTTTAATTAACTAATTGTTTCACCTCTTTTTGATTTATGTATATTTATTTCCTAGTTTTTTGGGGGCTGTTTTCTGGGCATCTCCGAATTTCACCATGTGTTCAAAAAGCATATTTATCATGAATGTTATTAATTACACATTTATTATGAATGTTGTTATTTACTACTTTTTTTTTTTTTTGATTGTAGTTATTACACTTGCACACGGTACCTCCTATTTCATGTTAGTATGTTCTTGACTTGTATATTGAAATGAAATGCATGTGTGCACATGATAATCTTTCTAAATTATAATTCATTTTTTGATAGATGGAAATATATTAATCTTAATACTAATTTCTTGGATTGTTAATTACAGGTAATAAATCTTGAGAAGGTTATAATTATAAAATAATACTATCCAAATTAATGTGTCAAGTGAAAATAAATGTACAAGCATCGATGTCGGCGAATTGAGTATAGAATGTCATTTTATTTTGTTTGTGTACATGAAATTAAAGGTGACTCTATAGTACTAATTAGAGTAGTTTTTAATGTAATCATTGGGTAATGAAATGATAAGCTAGAATTCGAATTAAAAGATATTTCAACTCATCCTATCTAAACAACGAAATGGCATTTAATGTGGCGAAAACAAATACCCACCAAACACATGAATGCAGGCAATCATATACGGTGGCAGAGATTCTGAGATGTACAAATTCAGTACACGCAATAAATACGCATTCAATGTGCTTAACAAATACTATGGGATTGGTTTAAAGCCGGCGGGTGAATTATGAATTAAAACAGTAAAAAATGAGACACACCACACCAGTAGTTTTTTGTTATTTTAACACGCTACTAATTATCATAGGTGACACGGTTTTCTTGATTTGCAAGAAATTTGGGGTTTCTGATTGAGAACAGATAAAGCTGCGTATGTATGAGTAGTCTGAAATAGATTTGTCCTCATGATAATTATATTGAACATTTTGTGGGTAACACCACGTCATTATATTTGTAGTGAATGTGATGTCGTTATCAATGTGTTCTAATTTGGCTTGTGTTGTTGTTAAATGAAATATTAAGCATTTCAAGTAAATATTGGATTAAAATTAATTAACAACTCACCATTATTTTTTATATTTAACAAAACTTTACTCATTGTTTTTCTTTTTATAATTTTATTTAATAAAAACTTTGTAACTATCACTGTTCATTAAAAAAAAGGGCAAATCAAAAAATATACCATATATTTATCATGTTTAATATTTTTTATTCGTGTGAAAATAAAAAACTTGACACTTAATTAATTTCTTATTTCTATTTACAAATGAATAGCGTTGTTCGAAACCTGTTTACTCCAAATATATCAAATTTCTAAATACCCTTTGAGAATAAAAATAAAAATAAAACTGATATCTCACAAGTTTTCCAAAAACCATTTTCAAAACGATTTCATTATTAATATTGTAATTTGTCTTAGTTTATTTCAACTTGTAATTACAAATGGTTTTCTGTTTGGGAATTTACTTGGAAACAGTTGTTTGGAATTTTATTATTAAAGGGTGTAAATGTGGGATCAGTTCATTGTTGGCGAAGAATGCAGGTTTGCAAAGACGATCATATTTATTTATTAAAGGGTGTAAATGGGTGGTATGTTCTCTACGAAAAATTCTTGTATTTTGCTTTCCTTATTTTATTAGTATTAAATGAGCTTATAAGTTATAATAATACGAATATGGAGTATTGAAACTATATTCTATTCTCTCTCAATATATATATTTAAATATATCCTGAGAAAGGAAAATAGCATTTGAGCGATTTTATCTAGGCCAAGTGCAAACGATCTACGCCAACCATTCACCGGGGAATACCGAATTGTCACTATCCATGAATATGATTGATTTAGATTTCGGATTTTTAATTTGGTAAAATAACGATTGTCACCTTTTAACTGTCGGAGTAGTAGAATATAAAGATTTTTAATTAACATACCTCAAAAAAGAAATTGATGCGGTAATGTTATATATTTGACAATTATTCTAACAATAAAATAGCAAATTAAATATTTTGAAATATTTCTTGGACACTCCTTCTAAAAATATTAAAGAAATTTTATTCTAACAATAAAAAAATATTATAACATTATGTAATTGTTTAATAATCCCTTATTATTATAATTTTTAATTAAGATTATTTTAATTATTTAAATTCAAAATTAAAATATTAAATGAATAATTAAATATGAGCCTACAACCTATTATAATTGCACTTATATAATTAAAATATTATATTTTATATTCAATTAGTGTATATCCCTAGATACATCCTTCTAACTTTTGTCACAAAATTAATGTAAAAAATGGAATAAATAACTTTTTGTGTGCTTTAGTATTAGTAAAACACTTGTGTTAGGTCAGATTAATGGGTTATGACTCGTTAGACCATCTGACCCAATAATATAACATATTAGTTTTTGTACAGTAATATATTGGTTTTTGTACTATAAAGTATTAATTTTTCATAAATCTATGACCCGTACTATAATGTATTGGTTTTTGTACTATGATGTATTGATTCTTTTTTATAATATATTGGGTCATGCACTATAATGTATTAGCATGAAATTCCGATTTAACGGATGATTCGTTAGTTCGGTCTAACAAGAGTGTTATGAACCAGATGAACCGACGCAAGACAAGAAATTATTATCAAAATATAATATTTTAAAACATAAATTTTAATATTATAATTCTAAAAGAATCTTAAAAAATGCAATTGCTTAAATTTAATAAGTGGGTATATATATGTGTGTATATATCTTATAGAATTCACGTAGTTGGAAACCCACCCCAGTACGTGATTATTCAATTATGTCCTTGTTTGTGAATTTAAGTCAATTATGAGTTTTAATTCTAATTAAATAGATTAATCAATTTTTGTGTATTTTTTCTTATTTTATCAAAGAATTATGATTATATAATAAAAACACTACTGTTTGTATATAACTGATATATTAATAGAGTGCGTTATTGCATAATAAAAAAACAAATTCATAAGTTCGCAAATAAGAGAGTATTATATATATATAAGTATATGTTTTATTTTGAATTATTTCAGAAAAAAAAAACCTCAACTTTGTGCGTATCTCAATTAATTTTAATTTCTTATTTGAAAATACTGAATGGCTGATTATACTTAAAAATGTGTACATGTATTTGAATATATAAATACATCTATACATTTTTTATTATAATCAGCTTTTAAAATATGTAAAAAAAAATTAATTAAGAAACTCACAAAGCTATGAGTTTTTTTTTCTCCGAAAATTATTCAAAACAAACCCAAGTTTTCAAAGTTCTTTAATTTCAAGAAGTTATTATTGAACTCTTGTGTCAAATGTAATATTAATGAGTGGTTCAGTGGTACTTGACTGGGCTCATTAAATATTGGTGGGACGAGTAAGTGGAAGAGGCAGTCCAAAAAATGAAAAATAGAAAAAATAATATAAAAAAGGCCAAAGTTATTGCGACGAGAAATGGCCAGAGGCAGAGATCCCATCTGTCCGTCAGAAAACAGGTAAAGCGATCATTTTCTGAGGGGACTTTTCATTCACCATTTCCATACATCTCCTTTTTTTTTCTCTACATTGCCTTTATTTTCTATCAATATATATATATATATATATATAATATATATATAATATATATAGGAAATAACTACGGTGCCGTGAAGTACCATACCTCCCAACCCCCTGCATTTACATCCCTTGATCTTCCATTAATTATAATTAACTTTTGATCTAATGGTGCTGATTAAGTGGGAATGGTACATTCACGGCACCGTAAAAATCTCCATATATATATATATATATAATATATATATATATATAAATACTAGTTTAATACCCGTATATTACACGGGGTTTATCAAAAGATAAATATAAAAATATTTGCAATAATTATAAATTTTTATATAAAATGAGAAATTCAAATGATGTATTCTCAACTATTGCCTTGTACATGTCTAATTTATTTATTAGTTATTATAATTATTAAATCTTTATTTTCATGCTTAGATTCAATTCGTTAATAATTTATTTACATACTTATAAAAATTCAAAAGAAGTCATATTCTAAACCCGTGACTAATCTCTACTTATGAATTATTATTACGTTATTTTGTATTTTAATGTTTAGATTAAATTCGTTAATAATATTACTTACATACTTTGAAAACATAAACGGATGTCATACTCTCAACTCGTGTCGCATGGTGTCGATGTCTAATCAATATTTAATAATAACGGGGAAATTCGCATAAAATTGAGTTTGAAAAAATATAAAATATACAACACCCGCGTGTTACATGTGAATATGTGATATAAAATATTAAATTTATAAGACACTGATAATTCTATTGAAAAAATATCGTGCATCTAACTTGTAGTATATGTAATATTAAGTTGTGATTTTGGTTTGTGTTGATTTATTCCCGGTAGAGTTATTAATTTTTGCTGTGAGTGACTGTCGAGGACATTTTTTTTCTTGAAGGACTCCTTGCAATACGAGATAAATTAAAAAATAAGTATTTTATATAGTTAAGTCATTAATTTTGTTAGTGTTTTTCAATTATATTATTCTCGAATTTATTAATGTCAATTAACATTTCGGAAAATCAATGTTGGAATTATTTTATTTGTCATTGGAATAATACGATTTTTCATTGTAATCATCAATCTTCCCTTTACCATCAAAAAACTAATATTTCATAATTATTAATTAAGGGTGTGTTTGCAAAGTCGGATCGGATAGGATCAGGTGGGATACCCACCCAGTCAGGCGTTTGAAAACGTAGTCATAAGCCCGGTAGACTCAATCCCTCATATGTGAGATTACCCCATCCCGCCTGAACCCCTCGGATTGTGTAATCTCATTTTGGCCAGCAAAAAAAATTACACCCGTATCCCCAAAATAACCTCTACTTTGTCCATTTTGCCCTCTGCTGATCATTAAATTACGATTGCAAGACAATAAATACTTTCATCAAGCCAGACAAACCTTATCCATTACGCCGTGGAGCAGGCCGCCGAGAATACGGCGAAAACATATTCCCCTTACAGAACGAAAGCCCTATGGTCTGAACACTTATCCTCCGCCGAGAAATTGCCGTATCCGGCGGAGACACCCACCCCAAAAGTCATTGTTTGATCCGCCGAACTGAGCCATCTTTGTCGCAAGCCATTGGGCATTTGGCGCGTTCCATATGCTGCACCTCAACCCTAACTTGGGGATTGAGATACTCGTACTCCTCATACCATGGACTCCCGGGGTAGAACTGGCTTTGAGATTTGCCCTTAAACTCTCCCCATGTCTCCACCATGCCGAGACTATTGGCACCATCCGCCCAGCGTCTCATCCATTAATACGCAGCTTCACCTACCAACATATCCGAAACTATATTTAATTTACTAGTGTTTGATGTTACACCTATTACCTCGAAGTATAGATTCACACAGTGCAAAAAGATTTCAATCTCTCGCACATCCCTCAAACCATTGTTTAAGGTTTTGGAATTCCTAGCTTGGGATCAACGAGGCATCCATACCTCACTGTAATCTTCATCTACTCGAGACACACCACTCAATCTTCCAAGGTCTTGATATGCTCCTTTAGTCCTATCAACATGTTAGTAACTTGACCACGAAACTCACTTGACATCGACTCAAAGTGTCGAGTCTAGATGCACTGGATTTTGGCGTTTAGAATACCCGATGTTTCACGGGGCTTAATGCCGTCTTCTCCCTACTAGCCTTCTATTAGATCTAGTAGCTCTGCTTCCTCTACCATGGTTTGTTTGTATAATGGTAAGAGACGTTCCAGCGTAGATCGCTTCTGCTATCTACATTCGAGATGTTACTCACTCCTTTGTCCACATGTCTTGAAACCACCTCATCGATAACACGTTTAGTGCACGGATCAGAAGCCATAGTGGCTCTGATACCACCAGTCACGGGCCTACCTTTTTGAACAAAGTAGGGCAGCGGAAATTAGTTATGTGGCACTAAGTATGACGACTCGTTCAAATCAAAGGAACCACGAGACATCTTGGCAAGCCTAAAATCAAGACAAAAGACGTGAAAAAATAAAAGCAAGAAGTGTACAATAGTTGGAGAATAATAATTATACTAGACTCTAGAAAAACTCATTGATAATGATTACAATAGGACGAGGGTCTATATATACTAAATACTACTCCACTAAGGTTTAACATTTTCGCTTCTCCAAGCTACACAACTTACCTAACTAAGATGCTAGTACAAAAACCCTAATCGATCGGCCTATAAATACGCATGGGAAAACCGCTCTCCTAAGGAACTTTCTAAACGACCTAAACTCCAAAAAGGAGACAAATCTACAAGATACAGGAGTCCATAATGCGGTAGGACTCCGACTAGAATTTGACTTCGCACAAGCCGGATCAGCCCAGAGCCTTCTAGAATGTTTAGTGCAAGATAGGTTAGGCACATGGCGTTGCTTGTCAGGTGTTTAAGCACCGCCTTCTTCGGAAGCTTCTGGAAGCCTACCGATCCTAATAACGTCTCGGCCTATGGCCTGGCATAGTTGTTCGATCCTCCGACCCAACTCCTCGATCGCCTCTACCCGATGTGTGTACCTCTTGGATCAATCTTCACATCGGGGCATCCACACATCTTCACTATTAGCCAGCTTGCAAAACTCCTTGATCCGATGGTCTATATAATGTAGCCTCTCGCCCACGAGTGCAATTTTCTCGCTCATGTTGGCGACCTCTTGGCTCAACAGCCCACCTTTCGCCGAGAGTTCACTCGAAGGCTCTTCGTCCTTATTCACGATAGCGATTCGATAGATATTTCCCGTGACATATAGTTAAGATTCTGCCATAAACTTTATTCGCAAACATACCAAAATATAGGATCAGAATTGTATAAATTCATAACATACAACTTACAAGGCATAAGTTGTATTAAACCGATATACGAGGTTTGAAGTTGTTGGCTTTGAGATTTCTTTGGGTTTATTATTAATCATTTACCAAATATTGATACGATAATAATAGAAAAGAAATATTATTGGAATGACACAAATGCAAATAATAATATAAAAAACTTATAAAATCTAAGGTACATACCTATGTATGTTAATCTAGCTCGGCCTTTTACTCCGCTTGCCTCTACTTTTCATGTCAAGCGTACAAATCTATCGTAATATTATCAAATCGAATACTAAAACCGGAGTCATATTGTACCGTGCACTTGGGTGCACTCAATAATTTAATTTATTATCGCATATATAACTGGTACAAATCATCACATATAACTGATACATCTCATCACAAATAATTGGAATTCTAAATCTAAAATTTAAAATTCTAAAAAAAAAAAAAACTAAAATGAAAAATCAAACCCTAAAAATGAAAGACTAAACCCTAAAATGAAAAACTAAACACCGAAATTGAATATTAAACTCTAAATCCTACATTTTTATCACATATCATCACACATAACTGACACATATCATCAGATATAACTAACACATATCATCACATATAATTGATATAGTGATATATATTTGTCGGGATGCTAAAATAAAAAATAAATTAAAAAAATAAAAACTAAACCTTAAAATAGAAAATTAAACCCTGATAATGCAAAACTATATCCTAAAATGTAAACTAAACCCTAAAATGGCAAAGTAAATCTAAACTCTAAATTTTGTCACATATTATCATATATAACTAACATATATCATCACGTATAACTGTCATATATTATCATATATAATTAAATGATAATAAATTTTTTATATGGTGCAATTAAAAAGGTGCAAAATGCATGTAATAAATTACCCTAGAATTGGGCGATAGAAGCTTTGGATGATTTATTATTTTATTTTTTTTGGCATAAAAAATAGTTAGTGGGACATATATTTATGGTTCCTTAGAAGTAGACGTGTTCACCGGTTCGGGCAAACTGGACAAACCGCCGGTTTGAACCGTCGGTCAACGGTTGCAGAAATCGTTGACCACGATTTAAACTGCAACCGGAATCGCAACCACCGTTAAGGCGGGCCGATTCCGGTTTCCCCACACCCCAAACGTGAACCAGCGGTTCAAACCGCCGGTTAGAAAAAAAATTTCAGTCGATCGACTGAGTCGTCAGCGAGCCATTTGAAATCAACGGTCTTGATCTTGTGACCGTTGATGATCAATAGTCGAGATCAAGTGACCGTTGATTCAAACCGGCGGTTCGACCCGAAACTGGCCAGTTTGGTCCAAAACCGGCGGTTTATCCGCCTTTTTTTATTTTATTTTTCACTCCTATAAATACCCCCATTCCCAACTCATTTCTCTCACACCAATCTCTCATCTTCTATAATCTCTCTATTCTACATTGTCCCTCTTTGCAAATTTTGTAATTTTCAAGATACTTTAATTATTATCAAGCCTTCCTAATTCTAAAACTAAAACTTATTTAAGTTTAGTGTTATAATTCCAAATATATTTCGTACTTTCTAGTTGTAATCCTAAATTTATAATCCTACTACTTTAGCCCACTACTACTCTTTCTTATTTTTTTGTATTAATATTAACTTCTAAAAAAAATGTCAAGCCGTGGAGGTTCTTCTCGTTCCGATAAGGGGAAGAGTATAGTACTCGATGACGACGCCAATGTCCATCCCATCGGCTTATCACAAGGCAACACTCCTTCGGTCGGTGAGTACAATCCCAATCGCATTGAAATTGACGAAGATTGGAGTGATACCGCCATTGATCGAATTTATCGGGCCGCCGCCGCCTTTACCGGTGAAGATGTGTCGCCCATTGAAAAGGAGGATGAATTGCCTCCTCCAAGAAATCCAAAAACTCATTCTCGGGCAACAACGGAGTTAAAATACGATATTTTTCAAGAAATATTTTCAAAAAATCGAAATCCCGCCACCCGCAAACGAGCCACCTCCGGAAGACGGCAAAAAATAAAAAAGGAGGTACCTTGTCACTTGCAACTATTGTACATCATCTTACG
>BMAC01000002.1:967724-1007258 GCA_014905375.1 Phtheirospermum japonicum | reverse complement strand
CGTCCACCATCACCATCTTCCCTCACATCCTCCTCTTTCCCACCCACCGTCCCTCAACCTCCGACAGCCTCTTCCATGCATCCACCAAATCCCCACTCCACACCACCCCGCGTTTCCGCACGCGCCGCCAAGCTCTATCCGCCATCTCCGTCCAAAACTCGATCCTCCTCGCCTCCGTCGCCGCCCAGGCCGGGGCGGCGGAAGAAACTCGCCAACCTCGGCCGCCCGAAAAAACCTCACCGCCGCCGCCGCCAGTTTTTCTAAAATTCAAACTGCTGAAAAAACCCGGCGATGTCCGAAACTCCACACCCTCAACGTCCCCGCCATGCCACGTAGAAAACCGGTTTCCCCGCCATGCACGGAGCCGATGGGATGTAAAAATCCCGATAAATCGGACAAGGAACGGGGCTTTTCTCAAGAAACCCCGAGCCCGTTTCAAGGCCTGATCATCATCTACGGGCCTGTCCGCCCAAGATTCAATCCAGAACCCGTTTCTTGAAACCTCCCTGCAAATTGCCGACACCGGAAGATTGGATAAAATATCGAGCGCTGCTTGGATGAAGATCGCCAATTGGGGAAGCCCGGCCCGACCGGCAGGCCCTCTCGGAGGATGGAGCGGAGGTCCGGCGGGAATGTGAAATTGAGAGATGACTCCACGGCGGCGAACTCCGATCCGAAAGGCCGGCCTCCGCCGGATATTCCCGGCGAGGAGGAGGCGGATTAGGTTCTTGGGCGTAGGCGGCGTAGGAAAAGCAGACTCTTAATGGTCTTGGATTGGTGATAGCCATGGCTGTAACGGTTGTGGGGGTTTGTGAAAGAGTCCACCACATTGTTGTTGCCATTCAAAGGTTGATCGCGAAAATTTGGTTATCATAACAGAAGTTAACATGGAGTTTTGCAAGTGTTAGGGAAAGTTGAGGATGCTTTATATATAGGCATTGGATTTTGTATACAGTTTAGTCAGTTACACACTACACAGTGAGCGTGTGTGTTGATAATTTAATTTGAAGATCATTACTATATATATATTTTTTAATTTAGATATAGCCTTTTCATATTCTTTTTTATATATATCGAAAACATAATTTAAGGATATATATAAACATAATTACTTAAGGCTAATTTATTAATTTAACATAATTTGAAAATGTCTTTAACAAAATGCCAAAACGAGACATATTGATCTTTGTTTTTATCCCCTTGACTTTTGCATTATATAAGATTATGGTAAAAAATATATATTTAAACAAAATAAATTATCAAGTTTCAATTTTTGCCTATTTTTAAGATATTGTTTGTTTTATTAAGCCTTGTTTGAAGGAGGAGTCTAACATAATAAACGGAAGAGGAGGAAAATCGGGTTTGATTTGGACTTGATTTAAAAGGATGGGTTCTTTGACTTGGGCCGTGGGAGGGTTTGTTTTATACCTAAAAAGTCTTTGTGATGTTCGATTGAAAGTTACGTTAAAGGAAATTTTGAGAATGATTGTAACAATCACATTAAATAAATGGCAATCAAGGTTTGAACCATTGGATTCTATTATCTATGCACATTTGTTGTCCTTGTGTTTCTTTCTAGTAGATATTTGTATTTGAACATAACTTTGTGTGTGTGTGTTGTGTCTGCAATGGTGAAGCTCCTAGTCTTGGTTATCAACGAGAATTCTTGGAGTCAAATTAGTACTTAGTTAATTTGGAGACTTAATTGCTTAGTCTTGTATTCTTTTAGTGGCAATTTTAGTTATATAATTTCTTGATGTGATGATTTTGTGTTTACTCTGCAATTTCAATATTAAAGGTTGTCAATTTTAATCATATAACTCTAGATTTGCCCATTGCCCATTTTATTGTTATTTTAACATCTTCAAAATAAATGAAATATCCAGACATTCACTCAAGGTCAAAGTTACACAAATGCATAATTTACGGGCTAGGTTGCACCGACACGTGAAATGAACACGAATTACGATACGCGGACACGCTTATGACACATAAGTTATAACGTAAAACAGGATACGACATTGGGGGCAGGACATAAGAGACACGACACGGCCAAATGTCATATTTTGAAGTGTCCGTATATCATACAAATGAAGACTCATGGGACCAAGCTTGTTATATGTCTAGCGCTTCTATTTGATTCTAGTGTAATCAGATAAATCATAGCGCTTCTATTTGATTCTAGTGTAATCAGATAAATCAAGCTCAAAAGCGATAGAGCCCAAATTATATTAAAAGGCCCATGGCTCGCAAGTTCTAGAGGAAAATACGACTCTACAAGATACATAATTTATTTACAAGGTATAGTAATTATTCTCTGGAAAACTTAATCGATAAATAATTAAGCATCGATGGACTTGCCATATTAATTATATTTAGTGACAAAATAAAGGTTTAACTTTGATGTTTTTGGTTCTGATTGCCATCTTATCTCCGTGGATTGCTATTAACATGATCGTAGTTGAATGATACGACCCAAAAATTGGCTTGTATCGGACAATTATTTCCTGATTAAGGGTGAACTCCAAGTTATATTCCAGTCTACAAAACTTTTAAGAAAATTATAAGAAGCGTACAAGGAAAACCATAAGGAGAAGACATAAAAGAGAGACGAAAGAGACAGAAGAAATTAGAGTTCTCTTATTTATCAAATACTCATTTTATATAGGAGTATTAAATACATGTTTCCATAATACATAAATATAACAAATACCTAAATTGTCCTACATCAGTTACTTATTGACGAAGACACACTAATTTGGATAGTTGGTTATCAATGGGCATTACTGCTTAAGAAGGCTCGGGTTGGGGGGAAAAGTCAGATTCCGATGGCGGAGATTACTGCTGAAGAAGGCTCGGGTTGGGGGGAAAGTCAGATTCCGATGGAGGAGGAGCTTGGGGAAAGAAGCTTGATTCCGATGGAGGAGGATCTTGGGGAAAGAAGGTCGAGGAAAGCACTTAGTCTAAAACGGGTGGACAAAGCACTAATGCTGAAGAGGGCTCAACTTGGGGGAGGCAGCTGATTCTGAAGCTTATTCCATCAGTTCTAAAGGTATACGTTTCTTCTTGTTCCCCTTTTTAAGAGAAAATGGAGTCTTTTTATAACAAGTAATTATTTTTTGCAATTATTGTGTCGTGTTTTTGGTCAGAGGGGGGCTTTTTAGAAACTATGCTAATTCTTATGTATCATGTTACGGGTTAATTGAAAAAGTACCTTGAAGGTTTGGCCTAATTCTCATTTATCCCCCTGCAAACAAAAAGTGTTTCAAAACACCCCTTTGCATTTATAAAAATTGTAAAGTTAGTCCCTAATATAATCTTGGAAATAAGGTTATAGTGTATATTGTGTTTCTGTTTAACATATCTACTATATATATAGCCTTGACTTGTTAGTGAAGTCACTAAATTTATCCATTTGGTGTTTATTTTTCCGTAGATTGATGTTGATATTGGTTCATCTACCGTGGCAAAAGGAGTTTTGGGGCTTGTGATTGGCTTTATTACCACACTTGTAGTCGACATAGCAAAAATAATTGTTTCATTCGCTAGTACGTAATGAAATGAAGATGTTCTTCATTTTTTATAGTGATTGAACTAAAATATGGTATACTAATGTTGTTTTGATTAATGATAAATGGGGTTGATTTTTTAATTTTTTCTATCATGGATAATGATATGTTTTGGTTATGTTGGTATTAAATTTGTGATTATCTTGCTTTCAATGAGTTTCGGTGTATTTGTTGGAAGGTGCTTTTATTTTATTTAATTTTTATTTTTTTACTACTTTATAGAACGGTTATACAAAAATTCGTTCTAAAAAAAAACTATCTAGAACGGGTTTTGAAAAGACGTTCTAGAAAGTTTATTTTTTAGAACGTCTATTTTGAAAAGGCGTTCTAGAAAGTTTATTTTCTAGAACGTCTATTTCGTAAAGGCGTTCTCGAAAGTTTATTTTCTATAACGAATTCTCAAAACCCGCTCTAGATAGTTTATTTTCTAAAATATCTATTTTGTAAAGGCGTTCTAGAAAGTTTAGTTTCTAAAACGTCACTTCGTAAAGGCGTTCTAGAAAGTATACTTTCTACAACGTCTTTTTTCATAACCGTTCTAGAAAATTCGACATTCTAGAACGCCTTAGATATGCGGTTTTGGAAAATCAGATATTCTAGAACAACTCTATACCGAATGCCTGGGCTGGGCGTTCTAGATTTACTGAAACAGGGCGTTCTAGAAAATTGCTTCTGCACTAGTGTCATGACATTGTAGTCTTCCAATATTGTATTCACTTCGAACATGTTGTCACTACCTGTTAGGATCTTTTCCCCCATCTTTATCCTACACATCCCTTCGCTAATGCTGCTCAGATTGCTACCCCGTCGGCTCACCATGGATTATCGACTCTAGCACCTCCCATCATGTCATCTCTAACCTGTATGATATTTCCCTTTATCGGACTTATGATGGCCTCCATTATGTTCTTCTAAATAATAATCTAACGATTGGTATATCTCATACAGTATCTACTACACCTTACTCCACTTTTAATATCTCCAATGTTTTATGCGTTCTAACTATGAAGCGTAATATAATCTTCATCTCTCAATTTTACTACTTATACTTATGTATTTGTCATTATTTTGTATACAAGTCTGTTGTAAATTTGGCCCAGCCCAACGGTCTATTATCTCGTGCACAATGAATGAATCACGTTTCCCTATTTTCTGTTCTTTACATGATATCCGTTAGGTTTAGATTCTAATGAGCAAATCTGATTACTTCTCTACCATACTTGTACACCCCATCTCTGCAAAACATCAGCCACCCATCATCATGTCTACCGACTCGTCCACCATCACCACAACCAACTCTCCTCCTCCACTTATTCAAATTAACATCGCCATGCATTTTCCTCTTCGTATCACAACCACCAACAACGACTTCTAGAAACTACAATTTACGTTGTTATTCTTTGGACAGGGTCTTATGGGTTTTCTTGATGGCTCAGACCCGACACCATCCGCTACCATCAATTCTAGCACCGTGACGCTGCCCAATCCGACTTACCTTCGCAGGAAACGTCAAGATCAATTAATTCTTCACTCACTTTTGGCTTCACTCAAAAATGCATTATTCTCCCCATCACCTCTACAACGTCTTCGTCTGATGCATGGATTCGTTTGAATCGCATATTCACAAAGCAATATTAATCAAATATCATCTATCTCAAGGATAAACTTCTGACGATTCTATGTGGCACCGTGTCAATTTCATTTTTTTTATTAAAACTCAAAACATTATCTGATAAATTATCTACTCTCGGTGCTTCTCCTAGCGATGTCGATGTTTTAATTTATTGCCCCCGTGGTCTCGTCCCCGCTTATAAAGAAGTTATCATTGCTCTTCGCACTAGAGACACCCCAGTGCTGTTCGAAGAACTCTTCCATAAGCTGATTGACCATGAGAGATACCTCCACGACTCAGATGAAACCTCTACCTCTGCGTTTTAAACCATTCATTATAGTGCAGCCTCCCTGCAGCCACAACACATGGCCACTGCAAGCCATCCGCCGCACCTCGCCGTTCATTGGCATCGCATTCTGCCCCGAGTCTTCTACCTCCACCATCGTACCTTCCTCAGTTATTGTCGTGCCAACGTGCCTCCAATCCACAAAGAGGCTTCACCCACGATACTCGTCATGACATCTTCGTCTTCCAATATTGTATTCACTCCGGACATGTGGTCACTACCTTTTGGGATCTTTTCGCCCATCTTTATCTTACACATCCCTTCGCTAATGTTGCTCAGACTGCTAACCCGTCGACTCACCATGGATTATCTACTCTAGCACCTCCTATCATGTCATCTCTAACCTGTATGATCTTTCCCTTTATCAGACTTATGATGGCCTCGATGATCTTCTTCTAAGTAATAATCTAGCAATTGGTATATCTCATACATACTCTACTACACTTTACTCCACTTTTAATCTCTCTAATGTTTTATGTGTTCTAACAATGAAGCGTAATACAATCCTCATCTCTCAACTTTGTACTCAAAATTCTGGGTCTATTGATATTTTCCCACATATTTTATTGTTAAGGATCTTCGTACCAGTCGTACACTCCTCCAAGGCCGCACTAAATACAACCTCTATCAATGGCCATTTCCGTCTCCTGTATCACCCCCAACGTAATTCTACCTCCCGAATATCTCTCGCCAAGTGGCACCGTCATCTTGACCATCCCTCGGCTCTACTGCTCAATCATATATTTTCTTTGGGTCTACTTACTGGCACATCTTCTTTACCGTCTTTCTTTAATTGCAAGTCGTGTCTATGTAATAAGAGCCATAAGCTCCCATTTCATAATTATAATGTTATTAGCCAGTCTCTTATAGAAATTAGTATTATAATGTTTGGGGTCTAGTTCTGTACCCCCTCTCGAAGGATTTCGTCACTATGTTATTTTTGTCGATCATTTTTCATGATTTATTTGTTTCTTCCCTATGTGCTTATGAGCTTAAAATTCAATGTTTTCTCTATTTTTCTTATTGCGATTGAAAATTTACTCAATGGTAAACTTATAAAGCTTTACATCAATGCTGGTGGTGAGTTTATTGCGCTTTGTCCATTTCTCACTTCCCGTGGGATAACGTATCAAATCACTCATCATACACCCCTGAGCAAATTAACCTCATTAAACAATGTCATCGCCATCTTGTGGAAACCGACCTTACCTTACTTCACCAAGCTAGTCTCCCTGTCACTTTTTGGACTATGCATTTCAAACAACTTTATATCTCATAAACTGTTTTCCTACCCTCACTCTCCTCGACAAAAGCCCCTTCCTCACTCTATTGAATTACTCCTCTAACTACACGACACTATGACCCTTCAACCACCTATGTTACACATGGCTTTTCCCACATGCTCACTCCAAACATGAACCCCAATTTTGCCCTTATATCTTCCTTGGTTATGACATCACTCACTATGCTTACTCATGTTTTCATTCACCACCTCTTTGCGAGTTTGTCCACTATCACCCAACCACAGTCCTCCGTTCTCCCTCATATTTTCTCCTTGTGTGTAGTTTCTTCACATTCTCCCCTTAGTATGGGTACCCCTGCCCAGCGTAAGTCATATGCCCCTGACTTTAGCCTGCGTGCACCGCATCTCCTGTCTAGCACACACAGCTCAAGCATGATTCGCGTGCGCTCAGATCCCTTAACCATGTAGCACAAACCAGCCTCCTGTCTTCTCATGCACATGTCGTGGGGGACCTCCAGTGTGCTTGTCACTTTCATCCCCTTCGCGGATAACTCATCGTCTCTCGCCTCATTTTATCCCCGCATGCATCGATAACCGCTATCCAACCCTATAATCTTCATCCTATGACCACGCGGGCTAAAAATAATATTTTTTGTGGAACTTAAACGCACTTCTTCTATGCGGGATCTTGTTCTAGTTCCTCTTCATGCTAACTTAGTTAGCTACAAATGGATGTTCTGCATCAAATGCAACATCGGGTGCACCGTATCTTGACACAAAGCTGCGTCGTTGCTAAAGGCTTCCATGAACATCCTGGTATTGACTTCCATGAAGCTCTCAACCCCGTTGTCAAACCATATACTATCTTCATCTTCCTCACCCTCGCCTTTCATAATGACTTGACAATTCAACAACTTGACGTCAATAATGCCTTTTTTCATGGCACTCTCTTTGAAACCGTCTACATATCTCATTTCCCTGGCTTCTATGACCTACAATTTCTTGAACATGTATATCATCTAAAATAGATGAGTTATGGTCTCGATAAAGCCCCTCATGCATGGTATACCAAACTTAAGACCTTCATTCTCTCATATAGGTTCACAAACTCCCACTATGACTCCTCTCCTTTTCTTTTTCATCACCATTCTGTTGTCATTTACTTTCTTTTCTATGTTTATATTCTTCTCGTTACCAGAAAAAACCATTGTGTCCCCCTTTGATTTAATAAAACCTAATCCACTCGCTTCTCTATTAAAGACCTCGATCCTCTTCGCTATTTTCTTGGTGTCGAAGTTGTTCAAACATCAAATTTTGTGTTTCTCAATCAGCATAAATATATTTATGATCCTCTCTCCAGTGCAAACATGCTTGGAGCCAAGGAAGTCTTGACGCCGCTATCAAACTCTTATTCCCTTTGTATTATTAATAGTTCTCCTTCCACTGAAACCATTGCCTACTGTAAAATAGTTAGTGCTCTTCAGTATCTCTTACTCACTCGCCCGAACATTTGTTAAGACTTAAATAGCCTTCATCAGTTCATGCATCGTCCCTCTGAAAACCACCTCACTGCCGTTAATCGGGTCCTTCATTATCTCAAGCACACATCCATCATCATCATCATCATCATCATCATCATCATCATCATCTTCTTCTTCTTCTTCTTCTTCTTCTTCTTCTTCTTCTTCTTCTTCTTCTTCTTCTTCTTCTTCTTCTTCTTCTTCGTGGTCCATCTTTCTCTCTCACGACTTTCTCTTAATCAGATTAGGCCGGTAATCCTAATGATCGGTCATCTACGTCCGCGTACATCATTTTATCTGGGATATTGTCCCATCTTCTGATCCTCGAAAAAATAATGCTCCATCGCGCACTCCTCCACTGAAGCTGAATGTCGAGTTCTGGCCGCATGTTCGACATAGAAACTCTAGCTCACTAATCTACTATCTAAATTTCATATTTCGCTTCCTTCTACCCCCACTCTATTTTATGATAATCTTAGCGCCACATACTTGTCCGTTAACCCCGTTTTTAACTCTCCCATGAAACACATTGCGATTGATATTATTTCATCCACACTCACGTCGTGTCCTTTCGTGTCTCCTGCATCTCTACTCATGATCAACTTGTCAATGTCCTCACAAAATCTCTCCCTGTCTTTGATCTTCACAAGTTGCGCTCTAAAATTGGCGTCTCTAATGGATCCTCTATCTTGGGCAAGCCTGTTGGAGATATTTCTAATGAGAGTACCTTAGACAACAAGTCAAACAAATATAGATAATTTATAGCTACGTATTCACCATTATTTTGTATATATGTCTATTGTAAATTTAGCCAGACCCAACTGATCTAATATCTCATGTGTGTGTGTGTTTATATATATATATATATATAGATGGTGTTCATAACTGAAAAGATGAGCACAACAGGCTCAAAGCATGAGTCACACATACAAACAAAGGCTGATGAGGTTGCAGAGGTACAAAGCCAGCAATGCAGGTCGCATATATCCAAGAAATACAAAGCTGCACTAGGGTTCGGTGGTTTTACTATTGTGCCCTCTAGTGGATGTTTGACACGTGTAGATGTGAGTTGTAAGGGTCGAGAGTTCCTATTAGTCTTATATATATGTAGCAAGTCATCCTTTGTAAGCATGTTCAAGAAATCAATGAAAACGGCTGAGCAGTTTATAACCCTAATATAGCAACTTTGCAGCTTTTCAAAATTCCCATTCTTATAATCATGCAGCTTTTTCTTTATGGTATCCGAGCGGCAGGATGACCTGCTACCTCTGTGCTGACCCTTTCACCTTTTTCCTCACAATAAAAACCTTACCTTTTCCCCAAACACATGTCTGCTTCATCTGCAACAACATCTGGCCACACACAAGAACAAAACTAAATAATAAAACCACAATGCCAATTGATCACCACCAAACTCAATGAAAATAACTACCTGATCTGGAAACAACAAATATTAGCAGTTGTCCGAGGTTATGGTTTAGATGGTTATCTCAATGGAAAGAAAAATGCTCCAATACACTTCACTCTAGGTACATCTGCTGATCTTGACATCAATCCAGCATATTCTTCATGGCAGAAACAAAATCAACTGCTTGCTTCATGGTTATTGTCTTCACTATCTGAGAATCTGCTCATTTCAACTGTTGGCTTGACTACATCAAAGGAGATTTGGGAAAATCTTGAAATCATCTTTGCTGATGAGTCAACTACTAAGATCCTAGACTACAAATATCAACTTAGCACTGTCAAAAAGGGAAACTTGAGCGTGAGACTATTTGAACAAGATTAAACAGTATTGTGACCTTTTGAGAGCTGCAGGACAACACATCAGTGAGCAAGAACAAACCATGACAATCCTAGGTGGTCTAGGAAATGAATATAACCCTGTAACGGTTGGGATCAGTTGTAGGGTCCCACCATGTGGCTTAAGAGAGGTTCAAGCCTTGCTGACTAGCTTTGAAAACAGACTTGAAGGCCTTGGTCAATCTCACATCAACACTGAAGGATCTCTGCCATCCATCGGTCATACTCAACAAGGCAAAGGACATTATTACATAGGAAGAGGAAATTTCTCAACTAACTCCTATAGAGGCAGAGGAGGCAGACATTTCAATAGCTCCAATAGAGGAGGAAGAGGAAATTTCAGAGGAGGCAGATACAATAGCAATAAACCAAGGTGTCAAGTGTGCAAACTCTCTAATCACAATGTGCTAATGTCTGCTATCACAAATTTGATGAAAACTACTCGCCTCCAAATTAGAGCAATCAGAATGGAAGTAAAGGCGATTTTCAGAACTCTGCAGCTCACCTGGCTAATGTGGGAAACGAAGAGACATCTGGTGAATCATGGTGGTACCCAGACTCAGGCGCCACTAACCATGTTACTTATGATCTCAGCAACTTGAGCATAACATCTGAGTCTGAAGGAGCAGATAGAGTTCAGCTCAGCGAGCAAATTGTTTAGGTATTCAAATTTCTCATTATGGCAACTCATCAATTAGATCACCAATAAACTCTCACATATTTCTCCTTAAAGACGTACTTCATGTTCCTAAGATAAGCAAGAATCTCTTAAGTGTTTCATAGTTTGCAAAAGATAACAAAGTCTTTTTGAATTTCACCCTGAGTTTTGTCTTGTGACGGATCTGTCAACCAAGGAAATTCTTCTCAGATGGAATATTGAGAAAGGCCTCTACTACTTCAACCTGCCAAGAAACAAACCATCATCTCATCAAACAACAAGCCAACCATCCTTGCATCATCCAAGACATCCAGCTGTTTTAGCTATGTTAGATCCAAGAATAAGGATAATCTAGAAATGTGGCATTCTAGATTAGAACATCCCTCTTATGAGATTGTTAAGAAGGCTCTTGAAGCTTGTAATGTTTCTTTTTATAATGATAATGAACTGTTATGCAACTCTTGTTTACAAGCAAAAACTCACAAATTACCTTTTCCCAATTCTCATTCTGAAAATTATGATGTTCTTAATCTCATCCATTCTGACACTTGGGGTCCTTCTCCAATCAAATCCATCAATGGATATGTCTATATGTAAGTTTGTTGATCACAAAACAAGGTATACCTAGCTGTACTTACTGAAAGCCAAATCATACACCACCAATGCCTTCATTCACTTCAAAAACCTTGTTGAAAAACAATATAATAAAACGATCAAAATATTACAAAGTGATGGAAGAACTGAGTTTAAACCCTTGAGAGAATGCTTGAGAGGAGTGGAATCATTCATAGGATTTCCTACCTTACACCCCAGAACAAAATGGATTGGCAAAGAAAAAGCATAAACACATCATTGAGTTGCCCTAAGTCTCTTGTCCAAATCTAGATTGCCTCAAATACATTGGGATGATGCCTTCACCACTGCCGCACATCAACAGAACACCTTCCAAAATTCTTCATTTCAAAACTCCTTTTGAAGCTCTAAATGGTCAGAAACCAGACTACTCATACCTAAGAGTCTTTTGATGCTTATGCTACCCCCTCCTCAGGCCATATAACAAGCGTAAGTTCCAATTTAGAAGTGAACCTAGTGCCTTCATTGGCTATAGCTCACAATTCAAGGGTTACAAGGTCCTTTTGCCAAATAGAAAGGTGTTGATCACTAGACATGTGAACTTTAATAAAAAGAAATTCCCATTTGCCAAGGAAAAGTCCACCCTAACTGACACAAACCTCAAACAGCCCATAATTGCACCTCCTTTAGTTGAACCTCAACACATGATCAATTCATATCCTCTTAATGATATCTCAGAACAGCAGAACACTTCTGTTCAACACTCTCCACATAGTCAAAACTCTACCTTAGCCAAATCTCCACACAATAGCCCCAGTCATGTCCCTAACAGTTCTCATGATCCCTCTAGTCACACTTAACCTATAAATAGTGGTGAATTGATTGTTGAATTGCCTATTGAGGATTTTGATACTTGTATTGTTACTAACCCTGAGCAGAGAATGACAGAAAACAAATATCCAATGCAAACAAGAGCAAAAGCCGAAATTCATAAGCCCAAGGCTTATTACACAAGAATCAGATGTTATGAGGAACCACAATCAGTTGAAGAAGCAATGCAAATTCCAGAGTGGAAAATTGCAATGAAGAAAGAGTATGATGCTCCCATCAAGAACAACACTTGGACCCAGCACCACTGTCTGCAGACAAGGGATTGATTGCATGCAAATGGATATACAAGCTGAAGAGAAATTCAGATAGAACCATAGCCAGACACAAAGCCAGGCTGGTGGCCAAGGGATATACTCAAATGCAAGGATTATACTATACAAATACTTTCAGTCCTATAATAAAACCAGCTACCTTAAGAGTTGTGCTTTCTATTGCTTTTAGTCAGGGATGGACTATGAGACAGCTAGACATTGACAATGCCTTCTTAAATGGTGAACTTGATACTGAGTTGTACATGAAACAACCAAAAGGTTTTGAAGTGATAGCTGGAGAGAAGTTGTGTTGCAAACTTCAAAAGTCACTGTATGCCTTCAAACAAGCCTCCAGAGGCTGGTCCCTTAAACTTGGAAAAGTCTTAGTCTTATTTAGTTTTAATACCTCAAAAGCAGACGACTATCTCTTCATCAGACATAGAAGCAAGACCTGCATTCTCATTGCCACATATGTGGATGACATCATCATCACAGGAAATAGTAATGTTGAGGTGGAAGAGTTGATTGTCCTACTTAATCAGAAATCTTCACTAAAGGACTTAGGCACGATGAACTGTTTTCTGGGAATTGAAGTCAAACAGATTAATGATATCTTGCACTTAAGCTAAAGAAAATATCTTGAAGATGCCTTGGATAGAGCAGGCATGTCAAAGGAAAACTCTCGGCCCTCATCAATGATAAACAATCCTAGCTTATCCAAGACTCAAGGTAATCCCATTAAAAATCATTTCCAATACAGGAGAATTGTAGGAGCCTTGCAATATGCTACACTCACCAGGCCATATATATATATATATATATATATATATATATATATATATATATATATATATATCAGTGTGAATAAAGTGAGCCAATACATGCACAATCCCTTAGATAAACATTGGAGAGCTGTGAAGAGGATCTTAAGATATTTGGCAGGAACCCTTGATCATGGGCTTGTGTTTAGAAGATCTGAGAAAATACAAATCACAGCTTATGCAGACTCTGATTGGGCTTCTGATTTGTATGATAGGACATCAGGATTTTGCATCTTTTTAGGAAACAATTTGATTACATGGAGCTCTAAAAAGCAACCAACAATCTCAAGAAGCAGCACAGAGGCAGAGTATAAGAACTTGGCTTCAACTGTATGTGATGTCATCTGGTTACAATCTCTGCTTGGTGAATTGAGGATTTATGAACCAAGAGTTCTCATCATTTGGATAGATAATCAAGGAGCTATAGCCTTGTTTGCTACTGTAAACCATCCAAGGAGCAAACACTTTGCGCTTGACATTCATTTTGTTAGAGAAAAGGTAGCAAACAAAAGCATTGCAGTTCACTACGTGCCATCACTTGATCAGACTGCAGACATTTTGACAAAACCGTTGACTGGATAATTCTTCGCTCGTTTAAGGATCGAACTGACCATTTTGCCTAAAATAGAGGGCATGAAAAGATGAGCACAAAAGTCTCAAAGCATGAGTCACAAATACATACAAAGGCTGAGGTTGCAGAGAGGTACAAAGCCAGCGATGCAGGTCACATACGTCCAAGAAATACACAGGTGCACTAGGGTTCGGTGGTTTTACTATTGCGCCCTCTAATGAATGTTTGACACGTGTAGATGTGAACTGTAAGGGTGTAGAGGGTTCCTAAATTAGTCCTGTATATATGTAACAAGTCATTCTTTGTAAGCATATTCAAGAAATCAATGAAAATGGCTGATCAGTTCATAACCCTAATACAGCAACTTTGCAGCTTTTCCATTTCCTTTCCATTCTTATGCTCATGCAACTTTTTTTTATTTTTCTTTAATAATAAATGACACGTTTTCCCTATTTTCTATTCTCTACACTAGGGACGTATCATTGGATAGCAATTAACACTCGACGGACATTATATTGTATTATACATCTCCGTGGATCTAAATGAAAATTGCTAGTGATATATTATAATTTAAACATTCTTTCCCAGTGAAATCTGGTAACAACTTGTATTTTCAATTCCTACATATAAAATTTACATATAAAATTTGTTCTGATAGATTGTCATATTTCAATAACTAGTCCCAAACAAGCATCCAGCGAAAACTAAAATTATAAATGTAAATCTATGTTTGTGCTTTTTATTTATTATTCTTAATAATATAGACAACAATATATTAATAAGAATTAGTTACTGATAAACTTTTTCTGATCTAAGCGAAGATAATTGGTTTACTGAGCAAATGTTCATAGTAAAAAATAAACTTGGAAAAGGGCAGAGTATAGACTAGTGGATCATGCATGTGTTTTGTCTCGGACACAATTATATATAATTTATCTCTCTTAATTAATCATCACTAATTATACATGCATCTAGCTAGGAAATAAGATTAAAAAACAGTGTTAGAAAACTCCATAGAGAGAAGAAGATTTGATAATTAGTTGTTAAAACAAAATTAAAAAGAAAAAACTGAAAAAGAATTGCCTGGCTCCGTGCTGTCTGCCTCTTCCTAAAGCCTTTTTTTTTTTTTCCAATTATATTTCTTAAGGTTGAAAACGTAGCCAGTAAAGAGCCCTCAACAAACTATAGGATGCTTCGCCGGCCGGGAAATGATAAGGGGCAAATCCGTCATTTCATGCTGAAAGTTGAAGAGATGAACGTCAATAGCAGCCGTCTTGAGAGGGAGATATATGATCATGATCATGAAAAAGCACTGTGGCTCTGAGTTTTCTTGAACCATTTTCACATTTGGTCCAAAACATACTCCACCCAATATGCTCTCTCTCTCTAAAATACACATTTGTGAAATGCATATTTTGTCGATGTGTGTGTGTGTGATATTACACAGACAGACGCACACTTATATTGTGTGTTTGAAAAGTATAGTACGCGCCAGCCTCGTCACATTTTGTCATATCACATTTCATTTTCTGGTGTGTTGGAAATTATTTTGGGAATTTTGCATTTGCATGTACTCGGGTTTTATGTGAAATGTGATTAAACTCAAATTTATTTTTTGAAATAGTATTTTGGCAAAAATGCAATTTTATTCTTGTAAGCAAGAATAATCCAATAGGCTTTGGGCCAAATTTTTTGTGAGGAACTAACTTTCAAATGAGTTGATTTATAGATCGGTCAAGAAAAGAAAAGAAAGAAAGAAAGAAAAAAGGAAAAAAAAAAAAAAGTCATTTGAAGTATGCCCATACATCAGCAAGTCTGGACAAAAGTATGGACAGTTGATTTTTTTATGGCAAAATTTTTGACTTCTAAAAAGCTGAAGTCGAGAGCATTTTAAAAAGTATAAGACTTTTTTTCCAATCAATTAATATACACAATTAATGTGGAAAGATGTAGAAAAAAATCCCTCAACCATGGAAAAAAAAAGGCAAATAAATAATTGCTTATTACCTATAAATATTTTTCTACTTACAGAAAATACATTTTTTTTTTAAATTTCTCTCAATTTTCTCTCTTTTATTTCATCTATTTCTCATCTCCAATGTTATTTGTAGGTCCATTAAAAAAAATACTAAATAATTTTATATTCAATTAATTATCAAAAATATACAAATATATCTAATCCATGTCTCACAAAGTTTCATCTACTTAAATTTATTTAATTTCACTATTTTCTAGTCACAAGAAAAAAAATAATAAAAGGATATCGTGACTTAAGATCATGGGAGAAACACATGCACTCTTCTCGTGTGTGTGTATATATATATATATATAAGCGAAAGATTCGGAGGCTATTTTAAATTGAATTTGTACTTCCTTTAATTTTTATTTCTTAATAAACGTGAGATGTTTGTCTAGTTCAGTCTCATCATCATGATGTCTGAGAAAGTATGTGTTTAGTCTACTTAGTGATCATGAAAGACAAAGAATTTAAAATGCTGGGTTTATTTTGGGTAAACTGACTATACGTAAGTTATTAATTTTCTTCCAGATATTTAAATGCAGAAAATCAAATTTGAGAAGAAAAATGTGGTTATTTTGGCCTAAACTTCAATGGAGGAATAAAAAGACATATAATACATTGATTGAGGTGTTTGAATTGCTCCACAATGCGCAATGATGTTCCTTGGGTTCTAGAAGGCAGAAACCCCACCACTTGTAGTGTGCTCTTGCTAGTGGACTGCATTTGCATATACATATATATAGATTCGATTAGCCGAATATATGACTAGATGGGGATACTGAAAACTAAAGTTTGATGGCATAAAAAGAAATCTAACAATTCATAGAACTATACTAAAATATTTTTATATTTTGAAATCGGTTTAAAATAGCAATTATGTTAATATTTAAAAACAAATCATTCTTCATATATAAACTAGTTTCATGATACGAGAATTATTGATTGATGGAGAAGAATTTTGTGTACCTACTTGAAGGAAAGGATTTGGACAAAAGACATCTATTCATGTTCTTTGTCTACTCTTTTTTGAAAAAATAAAGGTGAAATATCTCTCTCCTCGGCTCTCTTCATTCAACAAATTTTGTGGTTATAGTGATTAATACACTCAATTATACAAATGAAATAAAGCAATTCATGCATTTCAAAAATAAAAATAAAAAATCTCGTGCTATATGCATTCAAATAATACATCAACATTTAAAAGGTAACATAAAAATCATCTTCCCACGAACTAAGTCGAATTATATCACAATCAACCATACAATTACATTCACAAATCAAATTAAAGCACAAGCATACTTTTTTTATTCACGCCATTAATATTATTCATAATTATTCTTGTTTTCTTATATATTTATTTCTAAACCACCACAATTAATAATTTACAATTCACAATTCTTAGGCACCAATTCCCCATAAATCCTTGGAAAAAATAAGTAAACACACATCAATTTATACTTAAATTTAAAATAGAAAGAAAAATTAACAAATGCCAAATTTAGATTAGGATTTAGGTTTTTTAAATTTAAGTATGAATTACTTGTAACGTGCTAGTTGCTACTTGATTTAATCAACAGAGGAGGCGTAGACTTGTCCGTCGCTCTCGTCAATGGCGGTGCTCCAAAAGTTACACAAGTGTCAAGATTCCGAAACGGAGCAACAGCGGGTAGCGATTGTAATGGTCCATGGGACCTTTGCCTTTTCTTGGGAAACATTTTTTAAGCTCCCATAGAACTTTTGTAAAAGTTCCAAGGAGCCTCTGTATTGGTCCATGGACCTTCGACTTGTCTTAAGAGACTTTTTTAGTTCCCGTGGAGTTTTTGTAAAAGTCCTAGGTAGCCTCCGCATTGGTCCCTGTGTTTTTTATTTGTCTTAGGAGACCTTTATAGTTCCCGTGGGGACCTTTGTAAAAGTCCCGGGGAGCCTCTGTATTGGTCCCTGGGCCAGAATTTCTCGCTTCATATGCAAGATGAACGGGTAGATGCTCCATTGAGTCAAAAATCTTGGACGGAAGATCAGTCTAGCTCACACAATATTAATGGAATGTCACGTTCTAGATGACTAATATATTTAGTGCGAACGATTTTTGACGTGAGGTCCTTGAAAAGCAAGCTCAATTCAGTTAGATCCTTTCTCACATTTGAAGGAAGCAGTTCACGAAAGGCTATTGGTATCAACTTTTGCATGAATGCATGACAATCATGACTTTTTATCCCGATCAAACATAGTTTCTTCTTGTCTACGCAATGCCCCAAGTTTTATGCGTACCCATCTGAAAATCAAAGGTTTTTAACCCAATTGCACAATATACAGCTTTCGACAGCTTATCAAGTGTGTAACAGGCTTTAGGACACTTTCCCGATCCGTCTGGCGCCAACTCCAAATGATTACAATACTCATTCAACTCTTCCCTTGATTTAGACGTGTCCTTGATCTTCTCTTTTACATTCATCATCGTGTTAAAAATATTGTCAAACACATTTTTCTCTATGTGCATAACATCTAAATTGTGGTGAATTAGGTTTTTTCTCCAATATGGTAAATTTCAAAAGATGCTTTGTTTTCTCCAACCAGACATTTTGAAAATTTGTGCATTAACGAGTGTTGCATCTAATTCAGTGACTTTCAGATGTCTCAATCTTTCTATCTCTACCACAACTTCTGTCCCTGAGCGGACATTCGGCAGTGGAGTCTCAACAGATATTCTTTTTCAAAAGCATTGTTTATCCTTTCAACAACGTTGACGCATTTGAGAAATTTCTGGTGATTGTCGACCCACGATAGCTTCCTGCTGCTATTAAGAGTGAAGGCGTCTGAGAGTTTCATACAGTAGGGAAAAGTTGTTCGATCGACCGTACTCCAACCGGACAACATAGAATACGCAGGAAAATTGTTAATTGTCCACATAAGGGCTACTCGCAACTAGAGATTTTTTTTAGACATATCGTATGATGAAGCCCCATTCATCCACAACTGATTCAACTCGATGATTATTTGATCAATTCACTCAATTGATCATAACATTTCTGAGACATGTGATTCTCTAACTTCAAATTCATGAAACGGAAAACTAATGATAACTGAGTATGTCCCTCGCACCCCAGAAACAATGGCTGATTTCTAACTTCAACATGTCGTAGAATTTTTGAGCCTCGGGGTTCAGCGACTCTTTCATATCGGCAACCACGTCAAAATCGGGACCAGTTGCATCTTGAACCATATTAATGTACGCGTTTGATGATTCTTCAGAAGCGATGTAAGAGGGTCCTCCAACGTGAAGATCATGATGGTGTCGAGAGGTGGCGGGCTAACTTTCTCCGTGGTAAATCCATATACAGTAATTCGGCTCGAATCCGTGTCTAACCAGGTGATACTTAATCTCATTGACCTCGAGAAACCTATGATTCCTACATCTACTAAAATTACAAGGACACTTGAACCTCTCTCCGTCCTTATGTGTGGAATGTGCTTCAGCAAATTTAATAAATCTCTCGACTCCATTCACGAATTGTGGATATAAGAAGCCATTGACGATTCGTTTGTACATCCAACTACGATCGAAACTCATCCTATCATTATACGATTGTTATATTGATTTATTGAAAAATGGGCAACATCGGGGTGGCTAGAAAATGATTGAATTATTGGTAAGGGCCATATCCCATTCAAAAACATGATTTTTCAGTAATACAACGTCTTAGTATATGAATTTTTGTTGACTAAAAATTTCGGCAGCGTCTCCCTTTAGTTCTCTAAGTACACATATATTGCGGTGCACCCGAGAATAAAAGAGAGTTACTGAACCAAAAATTTTATAATCAACAAAAAAAATATAGATAATAAGCCATATTACGATCACGCTCTCAAACTGTCCAAATAAGTGAACAATTCAGAATTTAGTATCAAACTCTCTATTCGATACTAAATCTCAAACAAGTCTAAGATATATTGTTTGAGTGTAGAAAGAAAGATTATATTGTGGATCAAAATTATTTTAAACCCCGTAGTTGGAGGGACGAAACCTCCCGATCGGCGCCGTAAACCACATCGTCACGGACGTATACATCAACCAATAAATCACAACATGTAAACAATCAACAAACGATAACATATATGTTAAACATAACATCCATATACCGATCCCCACGGTATTTCAAAACCACCATCACCAGCAATTAAAAAAACCACCATCATTTTTTAAAATAATCTTTTAAAAATCGTTATTGGAGGGACGAAACATCCCAGTCGGCGCCGTAGACCACGTCATCACGGACGTCTACCCAACCAATCGTGGCATCAATCAATCACAATGTATATAACAACAAACCATAACATACATCGAATTAACACAACTGATCACCACGATATTTAAAAACTACCATCATACACACTTTAAAAGATAATTACATAATTGAACCCTTAATGAACACTAATGAACCATAATTACATAATCGAACCCTAATTGAATAAGCAAACCCTAATTATATAATAATCCCTAAATTAAAGCCTAATTATACAATAATATCTAAATTCAACCCTAATTATATAATTATTCCTAAAAAAAACCTTAATTCCTAAATCCAACCCTAATTATATAATAATCCCTAAATTAAATCCTAATTATATAATTATTCCTAAACTATACCCTAATTATACAATAATCTCTATATTAAACCCTAATTATATAATAATCCCTAAATTAAATCCTAATTATACAATAATCCTTAAACTCAATCCTAATTATATAATTATTCCTAAATTAAATCCTAATTATATAATTATTCCTAAAATAAATCCTAATTATAAAATCATCCCTATAATAAATTCTAATAAACTCTAAATTAAACTCTAATTATACAATAATCCCTAAACTCGATCCTAATTATATAATTATTCCTAAATTAAACCCTAATTATATAATAATCCTTAAAATCAACCCTAATTATATAATAATCCCTAAATAAAAACCTAATTATACAATAATAATTATATAATTATTTCTAAATTAAACCCTAGTTATACAATATAATCCTTAAATTCAACCCTAATTATACAATAATCTCTAAGACTAACCCTAATGAAACTGCTATATTTAGGTTAAAGAGCGGTGCTCCTTGAAAGGAAAATGTCTGACGGAGTGAGGTCTATTAGTTTTTGCATTTTAGACTTTGTTCTTATTAGTTGCGGAATCAGATGGCTCGAGAGGGAGAGAGAGTAACTTTTGTTGATCTTCTGGTGGCAAATGCACCCTTGTTGATATAAGTATTGGACTAGGTGTTCTTAGGTATGCCAACAGTTCCTGACTGATATAAATCTAGGATTGCCATCAAGTCATTACAGGGTTTGAATAAATTACAGGCTTCCTTTCTGTGGTTTTAATAAATTTTAACCCACGATCCACACACCCATGAGTGTGTGTACTTGTGCAATGGATCTCGTTTATCTTTCATACTGTCTCTTATACACATCTTGTACTTGTGCAATGGATCTCGTTTATCTTTCATACTGTCTCTTATACACATCTTGTACTTGTGCAATGGATCTCGTTTATCTTTCGGGATTTATTCGAAATATTAAATAGCAGGGGGGGCGGGGCGCTGCTATATTTAGGTTTATTCCGAGAGGATTCGCTCCCCTCGATTTTTTAAAGAATTTCAAGAAAATCTAAAAAGCGTATTGACCGATAAATTATCAATTCTCATCGTTCTAAAACAATGAAACACACCTCGTGGAACCTTCACCAAAATTACGACGCTTCGATACTTAGCGTTTTCAACTAAACAAGTTAATCGATCATATCTTGGTTAATGTTGATCGAATTACACGACACGTGTAAATATGTACATGCTCGATGATATCTTTCTAGTGAAACTCATGTCAAAACCACCACACGTCCCTAAAATGATAGGATATGTTTTTATTTTTAAGCTTTTTGTGTTTCTTTCGATTTTTTTCTAAATTCAAAAAAAAAAAGAAAAAATATATTTACCAATCAATTACCAATTCTCGTGGTTCTAAAACAACGAAAAACACCTCGTGGCACCTTCACAAAAATTACGACGCTTCGATACTTTGCATTTTCAAATGAACAAGTTGACCGATCGTATCTTAGTTAATGTTGGTTGAATTACACGACACGTGTAAATACACACATGGTCGGTGATATTTTCCTAACAAAACCCGGGTCAAAATCACCCAAAGTGCCTAAAACAATAGGATATGGTTTATTTTTACGCTTTTTATACTTTTTTTTTTCTATTTTCTTTGATTTTTTTAATTCAAACAAAATTTAGGGGAGCGAATTCCCCTTGGAAATTCCCAAGGGGGTAGATTTTCCCTCGGGATTTTTCGAGGGAAATTCTCTCCCCTCAGTTTTGTTTGAATTAAAAAAATAAAAATAGGAATTACGCTATTTTCACAATTATTTAATAAATATAATAAGGTAATAAAAGAAACTATTAAGACTAAGGCTAATAGTTGACTTTGTATTTTTAGTAGATATCTTCTTTATTGTGTTTCCTAGTTATTCTCCCATTAGTTACGGGATATTGTTGTATTGTTCTTACTCTCACAATATAAACACAGTTTTCCCATCACCACAAATCGTCGGTGATTCTAAAATATTCTCATATGGTATCAGCCATCCGATCCTACCAACCCTAAAATTTTCTTTCTACTGCCGCAGCCCTAATTTCTCTCTCTCACGACTGACGCAGCCCATCATCACGCTTGGACTTGTTTCCTCCATCGCGAATCTCACCAAACCGGTCTCCTTTGGTGTATTTCTCATGGCTGCCCCTATCACAGATACTCTTCCCGTCACGACCATGATTAATATGGTCGCGGCCATTAAATTAAATTCCACCAATTACCTTCCCTGGCGCCGTCAAATTATGCACATGGCAGAATGCTTTGATTTGATTTAATGGGCCTTCTTGATGGGTCTGTTGCTACGCCGCCCACCTCTATCACGACTGATTCCRGTGACAAGACGGACAACCCTGCATTCAAAGTTTGGAAGATGCAGGACTGCAAACTACTCAGCGTTCTTTACACATCTCTTTCTGAGGATGTCGCATCCGAGGTTATTGACTCGTCTACCTCGCGAGACATGTGGCTAACTCTTGAAGGTGTTTTCTCCTCTGTCTCTCGCCAACACCAACTACGTGAGGAGCTATTCTCTCTGCGTCGTGCCAACTCTTCCGTGGATGAATACRGTAAGAAATTYAAACTYCTTTGTGATCAATTAAATGCGATTGGTCGGCCAGTRGATGATGCAGATAAAAGTCACTGGTTCTTGCGCGGCTTGGGTGTCCAGTTCGCAAGTTTTGCGGACACACGTATGGCCCTCTCTSCCATTCCAGTTTTTCGCGAGCTTTTRCACCAAGMCAAGCAGTRCGATTTATTGCTTCGGGCCATGGAGGGTTCCCCTTCTCCAGTCGCATTCACGGCTACTCAGCCGCCCTCCACTCAGGCCTACTACTCCAGCAATCGTGGGCAGTCTAGCGGAAATTCGCGCTCATCTAGTCAGAATGGTGGTCGTGGTCATAACTCCAATTATCGTGGTAACTCCTCTGGTGGTCCGGGTTCGAACAATGGGGGGCGTAAGCCTTACACTCCACGCTGTCAAATTTGTCGCGGGGGGGACTATGCAAACAAGTGTCCGCAATTCCTTAACAACCGTCCTCACCTCTCATCGGCACACTTGGCCCAGGCGTTCTCGTCCACATGCAACGTTTCGGATAATACTCCTGACTGGTACATTGATTCAGGAGCATCTGCCCATATGACCAATAAGCCATCCGCATTGGACTCTCATGAGCCGTATTCTGGTAACGGTTCTGTTATTGTTGGCAATGGTCATACTTTAAATATTTCGCATATTGGTTCTTGTGATTTGACTGCAAATGTCAAACTATTGGATGTATTGGTTGTGCCTCATATTACAAAAAATCTTTTATCCATCAGTAAATTAACTTCTGATTTACCGGTTGATGTCACTTTTTCTGATAAGTTTTTCTCGATTCAGAATCGGGTGACAAAGGAAATTCTGGCCCAGGGCAGGTGTGATAACGGACTTTATTTGCTTGATAAGGGAGTTTCGGCATTTGTGGCAGCGGTCAAAAACAAGGTTTTGAAGGCTAGCTTTGACTTATGGCATTCACGACTGGGACATGTCCCGTTTTCTATTATTTCTTTATCTGTTACTTCTGTTTTGCCGAGTCCTAGTGTTTGCTCAGCTTGTCTGTTAGCAAAGAGCAAGAAACTTTCATTTGCTTTGAATGAAAAACGTGCGAGTAATGTTCTTGACTTAATACCTTGTGATCTATGGGGTTCGGCGTCTGTTACTACTTCTGCTGGTTTTCGTTATTATGCTGTCTTTGTGGATGATTTTTCTCGTTTTTCATGGACTTATCCGTTATGCGCTAAGAGTGATTTTTATGATGTCCTGGTTCGCTTATATGCCTTTGTCTGTACTCAGTTCTCTCGTAAAATCAAGATTCTTCAAAGTGATGGTGGAACTGAATTTGTGAACTCGAGAGTCCATGATTTTATGAATTTGCATGGTGTTCTTCATCGTCTTTATTGTCCCTACACGCCACAGCAAAATGGTAGGGCTGAACGTAAGCATCGCCATATAACTGAAACTGGATTATCTATGTTATTTCATGCCTATGCTCCTGCATCACTCTGGTTCGATGCTTTTGCAACTGCTATTTTTGTCATTAATAGGCTGCCATCTCCATTGTTACATGACACTTCACCATTTCAACTTTTGTATGGTCATGCTCCGAATTATGCCTTGTTCAAACCGTTTGGGTGTCGGGTTTTTCCGTATCTTCGTGATTTTGCTGCTAATAAATTAGAACCGCGCAGCCGTCCTTGTATCTTCTTGGGATATAGCAGTATTTATAAGGGTTTCCGTTGTTTTGATCCTGAATCATCAAAGGTGTTCACTACTCGCCACGCCCAATTTGACGAGCATTGTTTTCCATTTTCTCAGGTTTCGTCGGCAACTTCGATTTCCGACTTGGACGTAACCGTTTTTTTTGGATACTAAAGATGATCACTTGCCAACTGCTCCGCAGCCTATGCCCGTCCCTTCTCCCGTTATTACCTCGACACGCATTGTTCCTGATGATCCTGATGATCCACCTGCGTCTCAGTCCGCTCCTGCCCAGGATCACCATCTCAATGCACCTGTTTCGCCTGTTGTGGTCCAGGATAACAATCTCATTGCACCTAATTCAGCTTCGGTTGGGATACCTTCTTCATCTACGGCCTCTGCTCCGCCTGTTGCTCCTCCTTGTCATCCTGTGGTCACCAGGGCACGACACAGCATCTTTAAAAAACGTTACCCTGTTGACTTGGCAACCACTACTCTTCTTTCCGCTCTTGTTGCCACGCCTGAGCCACGTGGATTTAAGTCCGCAGCTAAGCATCCCGAGTGGCTCACCGTAATGCAAGAAGAAATTGACGCTCTTCGTTCGAATAATACTTGGAATTTGGTGCCACGACCCTCTGGTGTTAATGTTGTTGGTTCCAAATGGGTTTTTCGTACGGAATTTCGTGCTGATGGGTCTATTGAGCGTCATAAAGCTCGTCTTGTTGCGCAAGGATTTACACAGATTACGGGCACAGACTTTCATCACACTTTCAGTCCCGTGGTTAAAGCTGCTACTGTACGGCTCATCTTGTCTATTTCGACTCAGCACAATTAGCCTTTACATCAGCTTGACGTCAAAAATGCATTTCTTCATGGCATTCTTGATAAACCAGTATTTATGGATCAGCCTCCTGGGTTCATCGATCCACGATTTCCTGACCATGTTTGTCGACTCCAGAAGGCTATTTATGGTCTTCGGCAAGCTCCCCTTGCCTGGTTCCAGCGCTTTAGCAAATTTTTATCGAGTCTTGGCTTTCTTCAAAGTCGTTGTGATTCTTCTCTCTTTCACTTCCATAGAGGTCCTTCTACTATCTATTTATTACTCTATGTGGATGACATCATCGTTACCGGCAATCATTCGATACTGCTGAGACAATTTATTTCTCGTATCAGTGTTGAATTTGCTATTAAGGATATGGGTCGCCTGAATTATTTTCTTGGGCTTGAGGTGTCGTATACTTCTACTGGTTTATTTGTTGGTCAAACAAAATATGCTTACGACATTCTTCACCGTGCTGAGTTGTTAGATGCAAAGCCCGTTTCTWCTCCATTGGCGGCTGGCGATTCGCTCCTTAGTACCGGCTCTCCATTTCGTGATCCGACTTTGTATAGATCTCTTGTTGGAGCTCTCCAATACTTGACCATCACTCGTCCTGATCTCTCTTATGCAGTGAATTCGGCGAGTCAGTTTCTTCATGCGCCTACAGATGATCACTTTTTGGCAGTAAAAAGGATTTTGCGTTACGTTAAAGGTACTTTGCACTATGGTCTTTCTTTCAAAAGAGGCTCTGTTTTTTCCATCTTGGGATATTCGGACGCTGACTAGGCTCGTTGCATTGAGACTCGTCGCTCCACGTATGGCTATTTTATTTTTCTTGGGGGAAATCTCGTTTCTTGGAGTGCCAAGAAACAACCTACTATTTCTCGCTCTAGTTGTGAGTCCGAATATCGCGCTATGGCTAATGCTGCCGCCGAACTGGTTTGGGTGATGAATTTGCTTCATGAGATTCGGTCACTTCCATCTATAAAGCCTATTCTTTTGTGTGATAACAAAAGTGCTATTTTTCTGAGTCAGAATCCGGTGGCCCATAAGCGAGCTAAGCATATTGATCTTGATTATCATTTTGTTCGTGAGCTTGTCTCCTCGGGTAAGCTCATCACTAGGTTTGTTCCATCTCACCTTCAGCTCGCTGATATTTTTACAAAAAGTTTACCACGTCCGACATTCAAATTTCTACGATCCAAGCTCTGCGTTTGTCTTCATCCCACGCAACGCTTGACGGGGGGTATTAAGACTAAGGCTAATAGTTGACTTTGTATTTTTAGTAGATATCTTCTTTATTGTGTTTCCTAGTTATTCTCCCATTAGTTACGGGATATTGTTGTATTGCTCTTACTCTCACAATATAAACACAGTTTTCCCATCACCACAAATCGTCGGTGATTCCAAAATATTCTCATAGAAACTAGGCAAAAGGTAAGAAAACATGGATGGAAAAATTGATTATTTTTCCCCAATTAATGTAACTGCAATATTTGTGAACTGTCAATGAGGTGCTAACGCCGTCATTAATTATGCTATTTTCCACTTGATCGTGACCTTGAACATTTCTCCCATTATGAGACATTTCAGATCAAAGTTGAGTACTTCTATTCATTCCTCTCTCCCGAAAAGCTTTTCCCATCTTCATCGACCCAAAAGTCCTTTTTTCTCTTCTTTTTTTTTCCCCTCTATCTTTCTACTTTTGTATAATTCGTTAGGGTACAATAACTTGTTATGCTATGAATGTCTTTACCAGCTATGTTTTTCTTTTTTTTGACCTCACGTGATGTTTTTCATTGGGAAGCAGAAATATGGTTGTCCATTCATCCAAGTAATCACAAGAATTTTGCAAAAAATGATATCATGGCAAAGTGACAATACATAGCAGCAACACAGGAGGTAGTTGTCCTACTATTCTTGTAATTTTAAGTAAACACTACACCAAAAATGTATTCAGACAGTGCCTGTCAGATAGCGCTTCAAGAAACTAGTGTTATCTGAAAAAGTTCGGAACTTTTAAACAGCGCTTCATAGACTAGGCGCTATCTAACGTATGTTAATTAACGATTTTACATAGCGCTTCAAATACAAAGCGCTATCTGAATGAATTTTGATTTTTCAAAGAGCGTTTATTTATTAAGCGCTATGCGAATCAATTGCTTTTATATAGCGCTTAAAATGTAAAGTGTTGTCTAAAAGAATTAAGATTTCTCAGATAGCGCTTTACTTAGAAAACGCTATCTGAAGTCAAGCACATGAAATTGTCAGATAGCGTTTTAACCTACAGTTGTTATATAAATTTTTTTTGAAACTATTAAATAACACTTAAATTACCAAACGTTATCTGATATCAATATAAATAGTGTTTTTCTTTTAGCATTTTGAACACTTAATAGAGTTTTGTAAATATTAAAAACAAAAAATTAAAAGAAATTATCCTCAGATATTTTTGGCCGTTCCCACTTTTGCCCACTGCCGAGAGTCCAAACCACCAAACCACAAAAACTCAAACCCCTCCCCATCACCGCCACCTTAGACACCCCAGCGCCGCCATCGCCGCCATGCTGCACCCGTGAACAATAGTAAGATTCCTCACTCTCCCTCCCCATTTTCTCTCATTTTCTCTATTTCTTTCTTCCTCCATCTATCTCGCAATATATTTTCTTCTTTTGGATCTGCTTTGAAGAAATCGATGTTGCTCTGAAGAAATCGACGCTATTTTGAAGAAATCTCCACATTGCGTCAAGATTTTGAACGGTAAGGATATAAATTCTTGGATTCTATAATCGGATTCTTGCTTCCGTCAGTAGTCTCAAATCTGTCCCTTCATTTTATTTTATTTTCATATTTTGTTTTGTCTATTGTTCAAGATCTGGACATGATTATTCGATTTAACGATTTAGAAAATCTTTTCTGATGCTGGTATTAAAAATTCATCTAAAAGTTGAATCTTTACTTGAGCTAGGTTTTGATCATCATGTTTTTAATTGTTGTTTCTATGTTAGTTGATAAACTATCAAATTATAGTTTCAGAAAAAATGCCTTTAAGAATGCATTTTCCAGGGATCCCAACAGAGGAGGCGCAACACATAGCAACAGAGATGGGGACATAATGCGGGCGTAGGCAACAAAGGTGGGGAAGTTGGTTGCGCTTGGGAGGAGCTTCTTCCTTTCTTCTATTTAATAGGTACCACCAGATGCTCTATTAAGAGGAGTCTCGTGTTTTACTGTACTGTATTAGACCAGATACAAGTCATACGACACAGGAGCGAGATTCTCTAAAAATCCAAGGTCATGAATGTAATTCATTTATTGGTGCTTTACTAGTTGAATTGAAACTCCAACTGTCGATTAACCATTTTGAGGGAAAGAAGAGAGAGTGAGAAAAACTGTCAAGCAGAATCAAAATTGTATGCTTGATAACCCACCCTTGCTTTATTCTTCTCCAATGTGTGAGTGTAGATACTCTGAGTTTCCTTTAAATCCAAGTTTAATGTAGAATTTCTATCAACTGCTCGGGATTTTTGATTACTATAACTACTTTTTATTAGATACAAAAAGTTCTTTCTCCTTGTGTTTTGAGTTAGTCAATCCATTTGAATGAATATATTTGAGTTAATTAGTTTATTATCTGAATATTTTTAACTTGGTATTCAACAGTTAGCTTGACTAGGAAGTTATGAAAAGTTGAAACTTGTTTCACATGTCATTAAGCTGTCAACTGCATCTTGCTTCCTTATATTAATGTTTTCTTTAATTTATATATTGTTGTTAATTAAGATTTTGATATTGATAGTGTTACAATACATGTGTGCCAAGATTCTTGTTTCCATTAAAGCATTAGCTAGCTTGATTTCGTGTTCTTTTCTTGTTAGTTGACCAATTTTTATAATAACCATAATCCATGCTCCGAAGTTGTAATTTATTTAATATTAATTTGGAAAAATATCAAGAGAGTTCATTTTATCCCTTATAAGAACTGAAGGTCTTATTGAATCTCCAAATGTGCTTGGCTATTATTACATGTTATTTTTGGACAATGTGTTTGATAGTCTTGGTGAAACCATTTCTTGCTGACGAGTCTAAATCTTTTAAAATGATGTGCTTAATTACAGTTTTTGCCTCTCTTTTTTCCCTGTTGAGTCTAAATTTGCCTCTAGAAACCTAATAATGGACATAGACTAATTTGCCCCTATTCACCTTCTATTTTCGTTTCCTGTTTAGAAAAAAATTATCGTGGAATGTATCAAAACTCTGTTACGCACAACTAAACTTGAACACACATTCTAATTTATAACCTATTTGATATTGGAAGCTTGTTATATCACTTGGTAATTGATTTGTGGTTTGACCATAATTATTCTTTGTTTCGTTGGAAATTATAAAGGAGATTCTTCATTCATGATATTGAGTGTATAAGGTGGGATAATTGCTGATTTGCATGGGACTAGTCATTAAGAAATAGGATGAACTTATGTCTAATTAAAATGTTACTAGATTATGTGTTGTTGGATGGGAAATATCTTTGTAGTTTTTACTAGTGCTTTCTTACTTCATATATCTGGTGTGATTAATTAACCTCATAACCACTTGATCTGATTTCCATCTTCATCACTTCCAGCGTATTTACACTTCATCTACCAACCTAAACAAGGTTGTTGTCTAATCTTCTTATTCCACTGAAATCTCGCATAGTAAATTTAATAATACTTGTGTGTGCGCGTGCGTGCACACTGTGCACATGTGTGAAGGTGTGCGTGTGTGTGAATATTTGCTGCAAACTGTGTACCCTTTTTGATTTTATGAATTGAAGAATCTCTCTAGTTGTGTGACACTTTTTAGATTTCTAATCTTAAAGCTATCTTCGAGCGGTTTTGTGGAATTCTTCATGAAGGAGAAATAGATGGGCGTGTTCAGTTTTTAATTGAAGGCCTGATTGTATTACAAAAAACAAAGTTTCAGGTGAGTTTCCATTTAAAATGTTATTATTTGATAATATAGTCCAGTCTTCATTATTCCGCACACAAATGTTAGTTTTGATGTTTAACACGAATGCACCTTATGCACAGTTATCCCGCTATCTTCAAAACTTTTATTATAGAATTATATTATTGCTTGGTTGATAGAGCTTATATAGTTTTCATTTTTGCTTGATTATGGAACTGGCTTACCTACGGGCTGCAACCTCTTAATTTTTATTTTCTTGCAGCTATCCGAAGGGACTAAGTCTATGATATTACCATGAGCATTAATAACAGTATCAATTGATCGTGGGGAATGTTTATAGGTAGCAATAAACTAATTATTTACTTAAATATGTTTTGTGACTAGTCTTTCTTATTGCTTCCATCAATTTCTTTTACAGGTTGTATCAAGCAGAGATAGATACGAGGATAATTCCCAAGTATAGCTGAAGTCCCATTATTTCCAATTTTCCTTAGTGATCGATGTTAGAACTTTATACTCGTATTGATCTTTTGGCATAGATACTTAGCCTTTCTGCCGAGTAAGATGCCTAATGTTTATAACACTATCTAAGTAGATTGATTTGGAATCGTCATGACGATTTGTGAATATATTGACAAGTTGTACGTACATTTAGTGGATTCTTCGCGGTACATGAATTGATGATATTTTGTTTATTTGATTGGGTTTAGATGAATCTAGCTTTACATTTTATGAGTTACGGTGGACATGAATTCGGCTTTATATTTTTTGTAGGCTTTGTGGCGGAGTATGTATGCACTACAATAATTATATATATATACACACACACACACACACATAGCGCTTTTTTGTGTAAGTGCTATACGAAAATAATATTCAGATAGCGCTTATTGGTGTAGGTGCTATAAGATGAAAGTTGTTAGATAGCGCTTGTTAAAGAAAGTGTTATGTGAAGTAAATGTTAGATAGCGCTTATTTGAGAAAGTGCTATAGAAGATTAATGTTTAATAGCGCTTTTCTTACGTGGAGTGTTATGGAAAGTGCTTATAAGATAACACTTTTTACAAAGCGCTATCTGAGTAACATATTAGATAGCGCTTTCTAAAGCGCTATCATAAGCAAATGTTACTCAGATAGCGCTAACATAGATAGCGCTCTAAAGCGCTATGTGAACAAGAAAATAAGCGCTATCTGAATGCATTTTTGGCATAGTGAAAGAATATTCTTTTTTTAGAAAACAAAAACAAAAGGACGTTAAAAAGAACTTGGAAAAATCTAGGCTCTAGCTAACCATGGAAGAAAATAAAAGTAAAGGATTGGAGTCTGTTGAACAACAGTCTGAAAATGATGGTGTCAAAATAACACTCACGTGTAATAAGGTCTCTCTAGATCTCTATCGCCCCCATTTCTCTGTGTAGTTAAATTGTACTGCTTTTAATTAACTAATATCTAATTTCATGAATTTTTACTGTTGGTCGAATTACACGGCATGTGCCTCAAATGATAGGATATAATTTATTTTTACGATATTATATATTTGATTTTTTTTTAAACTTCAAAGGAACTGAGAGGAGGAGATTTCCCCTCGGGAATTTTCGAGGGGAATTTCCCCCTTGGTAATTTCTGAGGGAAATTTGATCCCTCGGTGTTTCCGAAGGGTAGCTTTTGATAAATTTACCATCGTAAAGCCTTCGGTATTACCTTTGATAATAATGGAGGCAAACATTGACGCCGTGTTTTCAAAGGATTTACCGAAAGTACTGACCTTCGATAATTCCCTCGATAATAATTCCCGTCGGTAATGTTTTTGGAGTTTTCGAGAGCAATATTTCCCTAGGTGTTTCCCTCAATAAAATACTATTTTTTGGTAGTGATTACCGATTGAGGCTCATTATGTGAGAACGTAAGAGTGTCATCATCATCATCATCATCTTCTTCTTCTTCTTCTTCTTCTTCTTCTCTACAAACAATTAATACCCAATTTTTAACTTTGAGTCGATTTCTAGTTTAATAATAAAGGAAAGTTAAAAGCATTGAAGATCTGTTCTCGTAACCGCTCACTTTCAAGTATTTTTTTTAATGTATAAGTTGCTAACGTAAATGCAAAGGGTAAGGTGATGTAAATGTAGGGAGTGAGGTGAATTGTGGGAGATAACTAATAGGTAATTGATGACTGACATTATAAAAAATATTAGTTCATTAGCAAGTGATCAAAACCGCTCCAAGAATCTCTTAAAAATTCCTTCTTGATCTGTGTTTCCACTCTCTCGGTCATACCAGAATAGGTAGAGATTTGATCAACATAGAAAATTTTGGTCACTTCATAAACTTCATACACTTATGCGATAAATTAAGAAAAGAACATATCTATAAATGAATCTTAAACGAATAACTACTTCCAAAACTTAGTAATTTTAGGAGGGGAAAATCATCAAAGTACTTAAAATATATTTGTAGATGAAAAAATGATTTGAGAAAATAGTTCGTCTCTTTCACATACATAATTGATCACTTTTTCATAATTTTTGACCTTATCTTATATTTGGGCCTATCAAGGTCCAGGTGTGAATCCAACATTTAATAAAACAAACACTTCGAGAATGAACATTAGATAATCAGAAGTAAACATTACAAGGCCCAACCAACTATAGCATCATGAGTTGAGACAGGAATCAGAATGATTGAATAAAATAGCCCATTAACAAGGAATAGATATTGTTATTCGGAACAACAAATCTAATTACATGGTGAGGCCCAAGTCCGATATCTTTTGCTACATCCATTGTAAAGCTGTCACAATTTCTTTAAAAAAAAAACATTTAAGTAAGTTCTATAACGAGTATATGCAGATTATGTTTAGGGCTAGTACTATTCAAGCTTAAGTATTAGGTAGTTCTCAGATTTAACGCAACAATCAACATATTAACGTTACCCAAACAAAACTTATGCTAGAATTTATTTTATAGAGATGTGATAATTCAAGTTTAAGATCACTAATCTCGAAAAGCCGTCTTACGCTAAGGTTATATATGGATGGAGTTGCACTATTCTTGTTCTGTTGGTAGGAAACAAAATGATGGTAAAATGGTGCTTTTGAAATTTTGTAGCTTTGACTCTATTGTTCAGATAGATATCGAAAGAGTACGATAAATTGACATTTGACAGGCATCCATATTTCTAACTGCATTATACAATTTATGCAAATACTGAAAAAAGTTGGCTGGAAATTTCTTGAAATCATAATTGATTAGAGTCAATATTTATGTTTACCCAACCGTACTTTCTACTTTCTAGCTTACGTACCCTACAATCTCTACCAGTCTGATTGCCTGCAGTCCATGTATGGGTTAATTTTCAAACTTAAAATTATATATACAAATTATAAATAATATTAGAAAAAACTCAATTATCGTGCTAATAATTTATTTGATGAGTTAGACGAGCTGATTGTGTTGCTTTTGGTTAGCTCTAACTCGAATTGTTTGTCGTGTTATTTGGGTTCAATCCAATTCAAATTAGAAATAAAAATATTCGTTTACAACATGTTTGATTCGTTTATCGTATTTTCTTATGGCGTCAAATTTTACCAACACTGCCCACATGGATACATAATAATCATTAAGTTGCAGGTTTTGGATAATAGAATGATACATATCATAATCAGAACCATGTCTCTTATAAACAATTGTTCATGAAGTGATCACCACTAATCTTCATATTACTATTATTGTTTGTGACTGATTTTTTTAATTATTTTTTCTTTTGGTTACTTTACAGCTCCATCTTTTTATCTCGAGACCCACTATGCATTATTTCATATTTTGCTTTGCGATGTTTAACATCAAAAAAGCATTGCCATTCTCTTTTGCTTTTTCAGCATCCCTTTCACCTTTTCACAATGTCACTACATATTTTTTTTACCCCAATAATATTTTAGTGAAGATTCTGAACTATTTTCATCACATGCCCTCCTAAGTTAACTAACAAATATTCTAGCATTTATACGACATTTTGGAAAAGTAATGTGGTTAGATTTTATTTCTTACTCAACTTTTTAATCGAGACGGTCATATTTTCAATTAGATATTTTTTAGGTAGTAAGTCGTTGTTCATGCAACAATTGTCTATTCATTTTGTAAATATGACTTTTTACTATAAAACTATGACAATTTTATTTAAATGGTTTTACAATATTTTTTGTGTATAATACATTACATAATAAGTAAATGTACATTAATATATATATTCGGTAAAGTTGCGTATATTAGAAATCAATAAAATTACACTAAATTCATACCAGAATCTCATATCTGAGTCCACATTACAAAGTAAACTCGGATTGTTTCATAGTATAGTTTACCCGAGGTGACTTGTGGCTTTCCTTGTGCATTTAAATTAAACTTATAAGTTAATACTGCAGAGAACAGATGAGTAAAGAGGGCGCGAACAGATTATCAAAAAATCGGTGTAACTAGGTAATTTTCGCATGGTTATTTTATTATAAATATCGAAAAACTCATAAAGTATGCTATAACAATATTTCACAGGAATTTAGAAAGTAAATTATTTATGTTGGCTTTGCAAAAATGCCACCAAATATTATAGAGTAGTTCAATTGCGTTTTATTATTGATAATACTATCAACTATTTAGGATGGAGTGGATTAACTCATTGACAAAACGTTTCTCACTTAAGTCATGAGTTCAAATTACCTTTGTATGTAAAACCTTTTCAAATAAGTTTCAAAAATGTCTCCTCTAATATATTTAGTTCTTAATCGATGATCTATCTCTCTCCATAAATAATTCCTTCTAATTAATTGAATAATAAATAATCTATATCTCTGCCTATTCCTCTCTCCAAAAATATTTAATAGAACCATAACAATATTTAGACCTATTTAAGGGAAGACCTTGCCTTGTGATTTTGTTTATCGGTTAAGAATATATTCTTTCTTCATTTTTATTGTAAAATCAATTTGAAAGACCAAATTTTGAAAAAGTAAAAATATATCATCACCTGTATACATTTAACATTATTAACAACAATTTTAGAAAAAAAATTATATAGAATAATCAATTGGCAGCTAAAATTTCCCCATATTGTTTGATTCGGGATAAGTTATACCCATCACAATCATGAGAAGTAATCAAATTACACTACAAAAAAACAGGAAATTTTTGAGGGATTTTTCGAGGGAAATAAATTCCCTCGGCAATTTCCGAGGGAAAATCGAGGGATATAAGAATCTCTCGGTTTTTTTCGAGGGAACTGGATTCCCTCGAAAAATCCCTCGGAAATTAGGGCGCTAAATGTTCCCACCATATTTACCGAACGAAAAACTGAGGGATGACCGACGGATGGATTTCCGAGGGAAGTCGTCCCTCGGAAAACCGATGGATACTTAATTTCCTCGGTTTTATTTATTATTTTTTTAAAAAAATTAATTATATTTCCGAGGGAATAAATCCGAGGGAAATTGTATTCCCTCGGAAATGTAATTAATTTTTTTTAAAAATTTAAAAATAATTAAAATCGTAAAAAATCGTAAAAAATAATACAAAATAGGATTTATTTCCGGGACGCTTAGGCGCACTCCTCCCCATCCCGGTCGTAATTTTTTGGGTTTTGTTTCTATTTTTTACTATTTTTTTGGATTTTTTTCTATTTTGTTATTTAACAAATAGGCATGGTAATTTTATATGCTTCTCCTCACCGTCCGTACAAGTTTGACCCCACCTCGTAAAAATGAAACCGATCCTATCATCTTAGGCACGTGGGGTGATTTTTGATATTTGGAGGAGGTGTGCGTCTCGTCGTTGTGGAACCACGGGGGTCGGACGTCGATCGTTTAGTGCGCGTTTTCTATTTTTTTTCGATTTTATATGAATAATGGAAAAAACCGAAAAAATAGTAAAAAATAGAAACAAAACTCGAAAAATTACGACCGGGGCGGGGAGGGGTGCGCCTCGGCGACCCGGAAATAAACCCTATTTTTTTTCTAGTTTTTTCTATTTTTTTCTATTTATTTGAATTTTTTTTTATTTTTTGACATTTCCGAGGGAATTCAAAATCCCGGAATTCGAGGGATTTTGAATTCCCTCGGAAATGTCAAAAAATAAAAAAAAATTCAAATAAATAAAAAAAAATAGAAAAATCGTAAAAACGAAACCGATCCTATCATCTTAGGCACGTGGGGTTGTTTTGACCCCAAATTCGATCTTAAAATACCAACGAGCATGTGCGTGCCCTCACGTGTCGTGGGGTTCGACCAACAACAAGATACGATTGATCGATGAACTCCTTCGGTTGGAAACGTGAAGCGACGTAGCGTCGTGATTTTTGATATTTGGAGGAGGTGTGCGTCTCGTCGTTGTGGAACCACGGGGGTCGGACGTCGATCGTTTAGTGCGCGTTTTCTATTTTTTTTCGATTTTATATGAATAATGGAAAAAACCGAAAAAATAGTAAAAAATAGAAACAAAACTCGAGAAATTACGACCGGGGCGGGGAGGGGTGCGCCTCGGCGACCCGGAAATAAACCCTATTTTTTTCTAGTTTTTTCTATTTTTTTATTTATTTGAATTTTTTTTTATTTTTTGACATTTTCGAGGGAATGCAAATTCCCTCGGAATTCCGAGGGATTTTGAATTCCCTCGTAAATGTCAAAAAAAAAAATTCAAATAAATAGAAAAAGATAGAAAAATCGTAAAAATGAAACCGATCCTATCATCTTAGGCACGTGGGGTTGTTTTGACCCCAAATTCGATCTTAAAATACCAACGAGCATGTGCGTGCCCTCACGTGTCGTGGGGTTCGACCAACAACAAGATACGATTGATCGATGAACTCCTTCGGTTGGAAACGTGAAGCGACGTAGCGTCGTGATTTTTGATATTTGGAGGAGGTGTGCGTCTCTTCGTTGTGGAACCACGGGGGTCGGACGTCGATCGTTTAGTGCGCGTTTTCTATTTTTTCCGATTTTATATGAATAATGGAAAAAACCGAAAAAATAGTAAAAAATAGAAACAAAAGTATCCTAAATAAATATTCGTCAAATAATTGAAAGTTCAATGACAAAAGTATTTTTAACGTAAATTATAATTGATTTATTTTTATTTGTAGTTAATGCGACCAAAAAAGTTGGTGCCTCAAGAATAGCAAATGTTAACCTTAAATACACAGTCCGCGACTTGATAAGCCTTTAGAAACTCCTAGCGACCTGATCGATTCATCCTGCAAAACAAAACCCAAGTCAAGGCGGTGGACGGTCCCGACGTAGGCCCTCCAATACTTAAGTTAGAGTAGTGCGTGAGAGAGATGCGAGAGCTAAAAAACGTAAGATGTAAAATCAACTTAGAGAGAAAATAATGAGGCATGAGTCATCTTTATATAGATAAGAGAAGTATTCTCAATTTAGGGTTTCTCTCTCCTATCAAAACTATAATACCAAAAATAGCGACCGACTTAGAATTAATACTCCTATATGCTAAATTTCTATAGATATGTGACTCTCGCTAAATTACTAAATTAGCCATGGGCCAATGAATAGGGATGGCAATAAACCTTGTTAAAATGGGGACCCGCTTTAAGTGGGGATGGGAATGGGGTAGATACGAAATTGCTGGTGTTTGCGGAGGCTGGTACGGGGATGGGGATAATGTTTCACCCGCCGAGTACCCACGGGTACCCATCCCCATTAGAGACTCGTTTCAAACCCGCTTATGTGTGTGTGTGTGTATATATATATATATATATATATATATATATGATTGGTTTCAAATGAGAACCCCATTATTATATGTGAACCTAGGGACTAATCTCGACCTTAGATCTAATAATGTGTGTGGACCAGATTTTTCCTGTTTTTTTAATTTCATTAAATTAATTATATGGTAAGAAAGGGTATTTATGTAATTTTACATAATGCTATGAATCAAAATAAATCATAAAGTCAATTCTGCCAAACCTATTCCTAAACCCTCCCCCGTCTCTTCCCCAAATCCCGTCCCCTCCCCAAATCAGCCGCCAAGCTCTCTCCACCAAGCTCAGCTGCCGCGCTGCCCTCTCTCCACCAAGCTCAGTCGCCCGACTACTGGAGTGCGGCGTTGCCCCAGATTTCCCAATTTCAGAAATAGGCGACCCGCAGCACCGACGAACAGACGGCGATGGCGACGGCAATTAGGGTGGCGGCGTTCGACAGCGATAGTGGTGACCAACAGCGGTGGAGGTGGCTCCGGCTTAAACCGACAGACGACCTCTCCACCTTCTCCGAATGACGGCTTCAGGCCGACTGAAATCGACGGCCGGCGTTGGCGAAGGCTCCAGCGGTGATGGCGTTCGGCGGCTCTTCCGGCGAATGTGGGCAGCGCGTCGAAGGCGACGGCTTCAATCGGCGGGCAATACCACTCGACGGCTGGTGTTGGCGAGGGCTCCAACAGCCGTGGCTTGGCGAATGGAAAACGGCCGTAAGTGCCGGCTGAGGTGATGGTGATGGGTTGGAATGGTGATTGGTGCCAGCCGTAAGTGGCGGCTGAGGTGAGGCTCCAACGCCGTAAGTGTCGGGTGAGGTGATGGGTTGGGATCGGGCTGTCGTGGCTTAGCGGTGGCGATGGTGCTGCGAACGACGGCAGTGGTGATTCGAGCTTTTGCGTGTGCCTACTTTATAAATAATTGTCAGAAATTTAATAGCTCGCCCGCAAAATAACGGAATCGCGTGTAGGTTTGGCAAGCTTAACTCGAGTCGTCTCTCAAGGACTGATGTTCGGAATTTTTAATGATTTGTTTAATCACAATGTAAACACGAGAACTTGTATAAATTTGGTTTTTGAAATTATTAACTATGAATCGAAAAGCAATATTAATTAACCTTAACTAATTATCTAAATAATTAAACTAAAACTATTTGACCAACTAGCATGAATTGAACTATTACTATGAATATCAAGCATATGAAGTCTCAAGAACGAAATTAATTCTAAAATTCCCAAGCAATTGCA
>BMAC01000002.1:948103-960308 GCA_014905375.1 Phtheirospermum japonicum | reverse complement strand
TAAAGCTTAAATCGTCCAACTTATACCAAAAACAATAATATAAACTAAATAGAATACTAACTTAAAATCAAGACAAATACACGTTAATCAGTGGGGTCCATTGGATGGTGGCGATTTTGGATTGGCCGGGGTTGATTCGGACGGCTGTGGTTGGGGTTTAGATCCTTTGTTTGCCGGCTGTCACTTGGCGGCTATGGCCGGGGGTTTTTGGGTTGGATTTTGAACGGCGGCGATAGTGAAAAATAAAAAGCAGTGGTAGTGTAGTTCAAAAGCACTGTAAACAATATAAGAAAAAACACTCCAAATATTGCACAGTGCAATTACATGTCCAGATTCATTGTGCTTTTTATACAGTATTGTAGTGCTAAAATCAGTCATGTGCGATGCTTTTACTATCCAAATTTTTTAATTTAATTATATTTTTTTTTCGTTTTAAGATATGCAATATGTATCTTAAATTGTAGATCTTGAGAATGTGATTAATTTGATATATATTTCATTCAAACGAATAAAAATTGAAAAAGTTATGGTTTGTTGAATATTTGAGTTTTATTTCAAGTTTTTGAATTTGCAGTTTATAGACGAAATTTGCGATGCTTTTTGTATACAATCGTAGTGTTTTTTTTTAATCTATTGTGCTTTGTAAATAACAACGTAGTGCTCTTTATAAACGTTGATATATGTCAAAAATACCCTTTTTAATTAATTAATACATTTTTTTACAATATTACCATGCTGACATGTCATGTTCTCAACCATCAAGACTATCCAATCTCATGGTCAAGATGAGTCCCTAGGTTCACATAATGAATGGTTTTTATCTGAACCCAACCCTATATATATATATATATATATATATATATATATATATATATATATATATATATATATATATATTATACATATATATTAAACTATTTTTAAATGTAATAGACTAAATGTTTGTCATGCTATTTGAATTTTCTTGTAATTTTATTTTTTATATATTAAAGTAGACCTAAAAATCAAGCTCCGTAAGTTCTTTCTTTAATTTTTTAAGTAATAAAATTTAGGCGGGTACATGCAGGTATGTACCAAGTATACGAATGGGTGAGGGTGATTGGATATTGCGGGCGGGGGCAAGGGCAATTAATATACCGGCGGAGGCGGGGGATACCCACTTAGTTTGAAGCGGGGTCGGGGCAGGGATGGGCTTTTTCAAGCAGGGGCGGGGGCGGGGTAGGCCTACCGTCCCTATTCCCATCCCTACCAATAAGTATGTTCATTAAGTTAGTCCGTCAGGACTCCATAAAGTAACTTGCATTAGCCCAAGAGAGCCCAAAAATCATGAGGCCCAGCTATCAAGGCCGAGATACCACTCAGCGAAGTTGGTATAATAGTACTTATATCATAAGAGTTCGCCACCCCGTATAAGAGTTCGCCACTCCCATACATCAGGTCGCTACCCTACAAAACAGCTCGCCCAACTCACAAAAGGATTGCACCTTCTAAGAAATGAGGTCACTTACCAAATCCACATAAATACCTGCATGTTGTCGACGTAAATATTTGATATCGTATCAGTAATGTATCCTTGAAATAATGTAGGTATAGTACAGAAACATAGTTGTTCGTTGTACCGGACAACAACAACAAAACTAGCAGTTAAAGTGCAATCCCACGAGCGTACTTCACGACCTCGTCCTGCGGCGTGTGATCATTTGGGTGGTTAATTTTGAGATGCCCACTCAATGTCGAGAGTCTCAAACGACTCTCACCTTTCATCTCCTGCTCATAATCTACATGCAGACCTATGTAATGCATAATATAATCAGCCAAATCCTCCCTGCTACACTGCACATCATCGCCGATCACCGACGCACCTTCAATCGGAAGACCCCAAATAATAGCCACATCCTGCAAAGTGATTGTCGCCTCTCCTATGGGCAGATGAAACATATGCGTCTCATGGCGCCATCTCTCAACAAGTGTCATGATCAAATGGTTGTCCAGCCTGCTAATTGCTCCACAATGTGCGACCCCGTAAAACTCCCAACGATGTAGCACTTACATAACTCGAGGATGCAGACCGTTATTCTCGTCACGAAAATTCCAAAAGATATTAGCTACTGCACACTTCACCATCAGAACCCCATCCATCTGACCACGTGCAACGCTGCTCGATCTATATAAATACTGCTGGTCCAATAGCTGTGATGCCATCTGCAAGATAAATACATATAAACGATGAAAAGCAATATCGGGTAAAAATTTGTAGGAATTGATAAATTCATACAATTATAAAATATTACTTAAGGAATTCATACAACAAGAATTATTAATTCGGATAGTAATGCGAATTACAACATCAAGTAGTGTCAAACGTCTGTCAACAGAAAAATAAATCGAACTACAACGTCAAGACGAATATTACTTAAGAAATTCAATCAGCAACAATTATTAATGCACATTGCAATGCGAATTGCAACATCAAGTAGTGCGTGAATTACAACATCGGACTCATGGAAAGATTATCGCCTTATCTAACATCAGTGCTTGGAACTAGAACGTCCACCGCCTTGTGATGTGCTAGTCACATCTTGCGCACGGTATTGTTGTCTTGTGAGTACTTGTGGTTGGTCCATTTCGTTGGGGATCCCACTGCCCCTGAGTAGTCCAACGGTTCGTTGCCTCCTAGTGTCTGGATCATGCACCAATTCAAAACTCATTTCACTCCAGTCTTCCGCGTCGGACAATGGTTCAAAAGCCCCAACAGAGTATTTACGTAGGTACGGAACAGTGCTATAGTAGTTTTGGAAGTAAACTCGAGGATTCACTCTGAAATCGATGCACGTCTTAATTGCATGAGAGCACGGAATACCATTGCTCACCCATCTACCACAAGAGCATTTTGCGCTCGACAAGGACACTCAAAAGTTTCGAGCACGAACTGCTCCATCGACTCGTGCGGTAACTTCGTCTGTTTATGTCACCCAATTATATCCCGCAACGTGGTAAAATATCCCGATATGCTGTCTTGACCTGAATAGATCATATATCTTATCAGGTCAAAATTGTTGCATGTTATGAACTCTTGTCGCATCGGCCAAACGATGATAAAAATTTTGTGTACTTCGGACAAATGTGATTTGGACGATAGTAGTTATTGGGAGCCGTCTAGCACGATTCATCACTCCATTGATGCACACGGACACGTTGGTCGTCAGGATGCCCCACCGTTTTCCGCCGTCGTGGGACAATGTCCACTTGCTCTTATCAATGTCATCCAAGTATGCAAATGCATCTGGATCAATAGCTTTAATCTGCTCCATTATTCTATGAAAGACTATAACTCTAGGTTCTGCTCTAACTTTGAAACAGATATCCTTCAGTTTCACGGACTTGAAATGCGTATTGAAGTTAGAAGAGACATATCGTAAACAAAAAATATTCGAAGAAAATGCCAAAACTTGTTGTAGTGCACTAAGTTGTCCGGCACGTCGGTCAGATATAAGACAAACCCCTTTGATGTCGCGAACAATATGTTTTGCAACCATGTGAAGGAACCTATGCCACGAGTTATAACTCTCTGAATCAACAACTGCATAAGCTAGTGGAAAGACTTGTTGGTTTGCGTCAATTGCACATGCCATCAACAATGCGTGCTTGTACTTTTCAACCAAAAAGGTTCCATCAACAATGATCACCTTGTGATAATGTCTAAAAGTCTCGATACATGGTCGAAATGCCCAAAATACAAATCTTAACATATGCAAACCGGGTATTTCAGAAGATTTATGTGGCCACTCGACCATTGTCCCTGGGTTGTGCGTCTGGAAGGCCTCCATCTATTTTGGTAAAGCTCGGACTGACTGCTCCCATGTCTTGTATACATTTTCACGAGTCCGTCGCAAACCTTGTCATAACTTGTGATGTGGCACTTCATAACCATATTATTGTTTGACAGCCTTGTACATGCGAAGCCCCATATAACGGATCTTGCTCGACGTGAATGGTAATGATCATAGCAATCATATTTTTACACAAATTGGAGTGATCACGATGTGTAGTATCGACAAGACATCTGTGCGCATAACCCAATCCTGTGATTACCCAAACACTCTTTCGTTTATAAAAACTAGCGCGGAGACACCATCCGCATTCGGGTGATTCGTTGATTAATGAATTCGGAATATCTACATGATTCTCCCCAAGTGGTTTCGACAAACAAACAACTTTCCAAACATTTGGATTGCTCTCTAACACTCTATACGCACACTTGGCGATGCGCATATAGTAATCTTTGACAGTCCACATCATATGTTTTTGATCTCTAAATATCATGTATGTTCTCAACACTCCTTTGTCTTTATCATAGTAATAGTCCTGTTAAGGGACATCAATAGAATCAATAGGAATGTCTTCGTAGTCGTAATCGAGAAATGGTATGTTCTTGTAGAGTTCCAATCTTCTATCCACTCGTTTATGGGTTGTAGGGGTAGGTTCAAAATGATCATCATTTGGTATGCTACCCCCTAACTGAAAGAGTTTCTCGTCAGTTTCATCACCATTATCTAGTTCATCTAAATTATTTTCAGAATCGCATCCTTTATCTGGTCCGAAGCAATCGACGGTGTAGTCCGGGATCACCAGTGAGGGAGGGGATGATGCTCGGTGGTATCTAAATTTGCATAATCGATAGTAGTTCTTCCACCCACATCTTGTAGAATTGATGCATGCATGTCATAATCATTGCCAGAATGAATAATCGTCATATGTGCGATTACATCTAAAATATACAAATGCCCCAAGAACAAATTCAATATTCGTAATAAATAAATAAATTCACAAATATTCGTAAATAATTAACAACTAAACACAAAACGAATAAATTAATATTTTCACAAAATTAATAATTTCTCACAAATTAAATAATTTCAAATATTCACATAATTAGGAATCTTTTCACAAATAAATAAATTCAATATTCGTAAATAATTAACAACTAAATACAAAACGAATAAATTAACATTTCACAAAATTAATAATTTTCTCATAAACAAAATCAATTTTAACAAATAATTAACAACTAAATAAGAAACGAATAAATTCGAATTTTCACATAATTAAGAATTTCTCACAAAATAAATAAATTCAAATATTCACATAATTAATAATTTCATCACAAGCAAATAAAATCAGTTTTCATAAAGAATTAGCAACTAAACACAAAATAAATGAATTCAAAATTTTACTTAATTAATATTTTTCCAACAAACAAATTAAATAAAATTTCATAAATATTTACAACTAAAACTCAAAAACATATATTCAATATAGACAAAAAAAATTAACAAGTAAACTCAGTTTCACAACAATTGTATAATTCACTCATCAACAACAAATAATTATTTTTAGGGACAATTAATTAAAACTTTATAAAATAACTTATTTTTTAAATAAATAAAATTTTGAGTTAGAATTTATCTTGTCTGTATGTTGGAACTTGTCGCCGTTTAAAATTGCCTAAAGCTTGAAGTTGCCTGAAGTTTGAAATTGGGAATGAAGCTGCTGGGCTTTGGTGCTGCTGGCGCTGGGAAGGAAGGAAAGATGGAAATGAAGTTGCGGGACGCAACTTAGGGTTCCGATAAGGAGAAAGAAACTTTTTTTGTTAATAAACCCGGGACGCGTTTGACACCCGCGCCCCGGCCCCTGTCTCTTATACACATCTAGATGTGTATAAGAGACAGATATTGTATGATATTTTTGAGTTTTTTTTAAAAATTATTTTAATGTGCTGCACGTATTTGTGATTGACGTCCAGACCCAAAAATTCAAACTTATTTAAATATAATATATTTTATTAATTTCTAATTAAATTCATATTAATTATTTAATAATACCCTAATTTTTATTAATTGACGAACGGTTGTAAAAGTCTTGTAGAAATTCGTGTATATATTATACACACGTATGCGCGAGGGGGCGTGTGATTTTGAGAAATAAATTATTGGATGCTTTTGCAGAGATGTGTTTCCCCATTTAACAGAGCAAAATCCCGTCCATCAATCAATCAGTGGCGTGATGAGGGGCACAATACATCCAAACTGCATGAATCCAACGGTTAATGGATCGCCAAGTCATCAGATATTTGGCTTGTCAAATCAGTGTTTATTAACGACAATTCAAGTACTGTTTGGAGTATTTTCCATAATTACTAATTAGATTGACATGACATGCAACAGCATGGGACAAAGTGGACAATTTACGTGCGGTTTTCTCTCCATTCATATATAAGTATAGTAATAATTAATCAAGACCGTGGTTTTATTAAATAATCCCTCGTCCACAAAATAATGCCGTGGACAAAAGTAAAGAGGTTAGGAAACAAAATAATTATAATTGGTTATAAAATTTTTGTTATTGTTTTTATTTTACCTTTAACCTTTTGCATTTTAATAAATAAAATAAATTAAATAGGATGTTTTAAATTATTTTTTTTGTGATGTTCTATTTTTTTTTTTAACATGTCTATCTTTTAAAACGGACGAAAATGAAAAACATACACGTTCCATTATATCCATTTATCGCAATTTAAAATTTATGTCTCATTCTATTTCACATATACATATTCAAGAAAGAATTACTGTTATTTTTCACTTTATCAATAAAAATTAAATGTTATTTCACTAATTTTATTAGTATTTTTATTATTTTATATTTTTAATTATTTTAAATCAAAAAAGTATTATGATCATTTAATTTTTATAATTATAATACAACTTTTTTTTTTCCGTAAAATTGTTAATTGTGATCGATAGAGTAGAAACAGATGGGGTATCTCTTTTTATACTTGACCTGCTAAATGTGATTCGCTGACACATTTTTCTGTTTTCTCTATGGCCGTATGACCGGTGACTTTAGGACAACATTAACGTTGTGTCATAACATATTTCATAATTTGATATAATATCGCGTGATTCATTATGAAAATGAACACCAATACAGGCATTATTAAGCTGAATCCATAGAATGGGTTAGTCTGATGAACTCCCTGTAACAATCACACACTAATGTGGCACCGAACTATGATTTATAGGATCGCAAAAGATTGTTTTTGCATATTAGTTTCGAATATTAATATTGTATTAATTTTGAATTTCATGCAAAATCTCATACGAATTATATCATGCTAACAATTGAATATCAGCAATGCTGCCAACACTTCAACTTAACAATTGCCTACATATGAAAATAGAGGGACCCATTAATGATCAACAGCATAATATTGCAAAAAAATATGTTCCCAAAATAAAAAAACTGAACTTAGTAATGTTGGCATGCGAATTGTAGACGTATTGAACAACGAACAACACTAATGTTGTCTAATGAACATCAACAATACTACAACTAAAAAGAAAGTTGTAATATGAATTAAGTAAAACTCTCTATTTCTCGATAGATGTAATAATTTAAATTTGTGCAAACAAATTGAAAAGAAAAATAATATGACTCGATAAAATATTTTATTTACAAAATGTTTGTCTCTTTTCTACTTCTTTCCAATAATTATGGGTAAATTAGTAAAGATAATTCACTTTGAAATGGTAGAATAACAACTAGAAGGTAATGCTAAGTAACTAAGAAAACATGTTAGCTGGGTCGTTCATCCAATCGTACCGAACGATCATGACCGGTTCCTAATACAGAAAAAAAAAAAAGAAAAAAGTGTTTTCATAACATCCATTTATTCAATTTTATCTTTGAATTGGGTTGTCTCTTTATGATGGAAGGTATACAATTTCATCCCATATAACCACCAACCAGATAATATTTTGAATCAATGTACCCCTCAGCCTCAGCCTAAGGTCAATGGTTCCAATTAATGTGAATGATTTGATGAGCCTTCAATTCCTCAAATTGTCATGGCCACTATTTGTCAGTGAAGACGATGAGCATTAATGAAAGTAAAAGGTATTTTAATGAAGAGAGAGCTTTTTACTTCCCTCCAAGGCAACATCACAAAGAGTACTCATTGACTCGTGCTTCACTTGTATTTATTTCTCATAATTATCATCCTGAAATTGCCAGCCAAAGAAAATATATATTTTGCAATTTTGTCTTCAAGTGAACCCCACACTCTATGATCTTGGTTATTGAAAGCCCACTAGCACAGGACTCCATATTTACTCCAATCTTCAAGGTCCTTTTCATTTTTATACACTTTTCCTAGCACACCTATCTATAAACCAAACCCCATTTTGGTGACTTTAAAAATGTTTAAAGTTTCCACTCTAATTTGAAGTTCCAAGGACATTATGAACAGATAACAAGAATCATGATAGTAGAATATTAATTTATACTCCAAGGAATAGATTCTCAGTTCCACTTGGCCGATGAACAGATAAACATGGATCATTTGTCCATATGAATGGAAGAAGAGGTAAAATAGAAGAAATTGTAACAAGAAATCTGAAAAACCCAAACCTCAATATACACAAACTTTGAAAGCAATAACATCACATTGAAGTTAGAATAAAACCCACCACTAAAAAAAAGAAAAAAGAAAGAAAGAAAGAAAAGTAACACACACACAAGAAACTAAAACTGAAAGCTAAGAACATTCCCATGTCTAAATAAAGCATCCAACCTCAAATGCTTAAAAGATCCGGTGGTGTTGATTGAGGTGGTGACTCCAAACCGGTTGCCGCCACCGGCGAATCTGCCGCTTTCCATCCCGGCGGCTTGGGGAGTTCCGTTAGGATTTGGACCACCTCGCGCATGGTGGGCCGTTCGACCGCCTGTTCCTCAACGCAGAGCATCGCGACGTAGAAAACGTGCATCACCTCATGGATCGGAACCGTCGAGAGCCTTGGGTCGAGGATTTTGAGCACCTCTTCTTTGAGCCCGTTCGTCATTTTCCGAACCCATTGGACTATGTCGACGCCGTCGCCAAATTCCCCAACGGGCTTTCTGCCGGTGACGAGTTCTAAGAGAACGACGCCGAAGCTGTACACGTCGCTCTTCTCGTCGACCTTGAGTGTGTAGGCATATTCTACAGAAAAGATGGTAATAATTATTTGCTGTCTCAATTAATTTTGTTGGTCTATTAAAATTCATGTATATTAAAGTTGATAAAAGATGGAAACTGAATATTTCACGAAACTAGTACCTAATTTGTTCAGTCTGACTGCATTTTAGGGAGAAACAATTTCATTTCAAAATTAATTTAGAGAACCAAAATCGCTACACAAGATACTTACAAGACCAAATATGCAACAACCTCAAACTAACAAAACAAAAATTGCCATAAGCCCAAATTTTCAGGTCATAGATAATTGATGTTCATATCCAGTTCAATTCAGGCTCAGCAATTCAACTGTGAAGGACACAGTTCAATTTCATAAAACCATAACATGTCAAAAATCACATCAAATAACCCAAAAAAAGATATTTATCAACAAACACAACAAATTGCTTAACTTAAATAGTTTCACAATTAATACCTGGAGCAATATATCCATAAGAACCAGCAATCGCCGACATGCACTCAGACGTCCCTGAATCCTGCAAGAACTTTGCCAGCCCGAAATCAGCCACATGGGCTTCGAAATTCGAATCCAACAAAATATTATTCGACTTCACGTCGCGATGAACGATCAACGGCGAGCAATCGTGATGAAGATAACACAAACCCTTGGCGGCCTCCACAGCAATCTTATACCTAGTATCCCAATACAAATGCCCACCCTTCTTGCCATGTATCATCTCCCCTAAACTACCATTAGGCATGTACTCGTAAACCAATAGATTCGTTTCATGATTCGAACAAAAACCCAATAACCTAACGATATGCCTATGCCTAATCCGACCCAGAGTCTGAATCTCAGCGTTAAACCCATGATCGTGAGACGAGCCCGATCGGCTCATAGCTGCTAACCTTTTCACAGCCACTAAATCGCCGCTCGGCATGACCCCTTTGTAAACAATGCCCGCGCCTCCCTTTCCAATAATGTTATCCTCTTTAAGACTGTCGAGAACATCATCGCACGTGAAATCCAGTCTCTGGAAAGCCGTGAGCTTCCAAGAACGGGCCTCGCTAGCTTTTTTCAATGTCCGGGCCTTAATGATCGCAGCCACAGCAAATACAATCGAACAAACTAGCAACCCTATCACGAGCAAGAGCTTCATCGAAGGAGAAAGGGTGCTCTTCTCGTGTGGCCTTTCGGTCCCATTTGCAATGCCCGCTTTGCACGGGCCTAAGTACGGGCCGCAAAGACCCGGATTACCCAAAAACGAAGTGTAATTGAAATAACTGAACTGACCGGTCCCCGGAACCAAACCGGAGAAATTGTTATACGAGAAATCAACCGAAGTTAAACTCTGCATGCTGGAAATTGGAGATGGGATACTACCCATCAAATGGTTTCTTGATAAATTCAAGTAGTTCAAAATCTTCATGCCGGTGATCTCGGTTGGGATTTCGCCGGAGAGCTGGTTACGGCTGAGATCGACAAACGTCAACAGCTTGCACCGGCTTATCTCCGGAGCAATAGGGCCCGAAAACTCGTTGTGGCTGAAATCCATCTTTGACAGCTGCTGTAATTTGCCTATTTCAGCCGGAATCCGGCCCGAAAACTTATTCCCGTCCAGCAAAAGCTTCTGAACGCCGGCGAAATCCCCAATGCTCGGCGGCAAAGGCCCAGATAGATGATTGTTGGAAAGAGTAATTTGCCCCAGGCTCGTCAACAGTCCATCGGTCTCGGGAAAAGGCCCGGTTAACAGATTGTCTTGAAGCTCAACCTGAGTGAGATTCGGCAATTTCAAAAGCCCTCTCGGAATGGATCCATTTAGATAGTTTTCGCCCATTCGGAGCCGTTTCAAAGACTTGCAGTGACCCAACGAGTCGGGAATCGGGCCGAACAGGAAGTTACCAAGGGCGATCAATGTGTTAAGCTGATTGCCGTTACACAGATTTGGGGGTAAATTCCCGGTCAATTTGTTCGAACTAACGTCAACTTCCTGCAATTTTCCGTTGGTGCCTAAGCTTTGAGGAATGCTACCGGTAAAGTTGTTTTCCCATAACTGCAGAACCTGCAAATCCGGCAGCTCGCCAATGAAATCCGGTATGGAGCCGGTAAATTTGTTCCTGAAGAGATTTAAGAGCGTCACGTTTTTGAGATCGGCGAATGAGGGCGGGATTTCGCCTGTGAACATGTTGTTGGACAGATCCAGCGATTTTAGGTTTTTCAAATAGCCGAGTTCCGGCGTTAGACCACCGGCTAGACCGTTCACCTGGAGGAAAAGCGTGTCGAGGTTCTGCAATTTGCCGATCTCCGCCGGGATCTCGCCGGAGAGACCGCAGTTCGCGGCGTCGAAGCGTTCCAGATTCGTTAGGTTTCCGATTTCCTTTGGTATTCCGCCAGTGAATGTGTTGTAGTACCCAATGTAAAGCTCCTTGAGCGTGGTTAAGTTGCCGATCTCGGGCGGAATAGCTCCGGTAAGCTCATTACCGGAGACAGCGAGGTATTCGAGGTTTTGAAACAAGCCAAACTCCGGCGGGAATTTTCCGGCGAAGAAGTTCCCTCCGAGATGCAAATGACGGAGACTGGTGAGCAAATAGGCCTGCGAGGGGAAGTCACCGGTCATGTTGTTGTTGTAGAGGTCGAGGACCTGGAGGTTCTTCAGGCGGTAGAGCTGTGTGGGGAAACTGAGGTTGAACACATTGTTGGAGAGATTGAGATACTGAATGGTGGCGATGTCGGCGATTTGAGGAGGGATGGGGCCGGAGAGGGAGTTGGCGGCGGCGGAGAAATTGACGAGAGAGCGAAGGTGGCCGACGTCCGGTGAGAGTGTGCCGGTGAGGCTGAGGCCGGAGATGTCGAGGGCCGTAACGTGCCGACCGGAGGGATCGCACTTGACTCCCGCCCACGCGCAGTAGTGGGTGGTGGCGTTCCACGACGCCAGGGCGGACTGCGGGTCGTCGGAGATGGCGGATTTTATGGATATCAGGGCGTGGTATTCCGACACACGGTTGGGTTTTTATTTTTTATTCTACTTAAGACATTAATTGTTCATATAATATATAATGTGTTTATCAATGTATTTTATTGGAATTAGATAAGGAGATTTAGAATATATTTAATATTTATTTTCCTAGGTGAATAATTTGTTTAATTATTGTTTTGTTGTTGTTGTTTTTTTTTTTTTTTTTGTTTTTTTTTAA
>BMAC01000002.1:889999-935620 GCA_014905375.1 Phtheirospermum japonicum | reverse complement strand
ATTGGGTTCCGATGTGCATCTGACCCCGATTTTGCTCTTTTGACCGGTGGGGCTGTTTAGGGAGTGGCTTGCATGCTTAAAAAAAAATAATTATCAACTTCTAGTTAAGAAAAATAAAAGCAATTACTAATATTTTGGACTAGCGACCGTGATAGTCCTGTGCTTTAAGAGGCTTCATTAAGTGTTAACATTATTACTTAAAAAGTTTTTATGATTAATTCTTGATTTGAGTCTCATTTAACTTTTATCCTCGTTGTTGATATTTATGTGTGGTTTTAAATTTATTTCAGTTACTTAAATTAGTAATTGATATTCTTATACAACAGTGTACTTTTCTATTAATAACAAAAAGGCGGAATATATTAAGCTTCTTGTCTTGTTATATTGATATTGATTAATCATGATTATATAAAATTGAGTTGATGTGGTGATTGCCTGAATCTGATAACTGTGTACAAGCATACCATTATATACTACTGGAATATTCAGAGGCTGTTTCAGAAATGCTATTTATTCATCACGTGAACTATGACATTTTCCCTATTTTTTAGAAACAAATAGGGAATAGATATGAACACTCTAACCCACATCATTGAAACTTCAAAATGCATTTTATTAATAATATATACCTCATAAATAATTTATTTGATTTTTGGAAGTTGGAATCACTCTCATAAATAATTTATTTTAATGTTTTTTTTTGACTTTTTATTTGAGATATATAGTTAAAATATGTGGACGAGACTAAAAATCAACCAGGGAATGTTAATTTACATAATATTTGATGATAAACTAAGCAAACGAATCATTCCAAGTTATATCACTTCACGTGATTCAAGAATTATTTGGTGAAGGAAGGAAATGTAATCCACAAATACATATAAAAACAAAATTATAATTGTCGCTCGTGAAATGATAGTTTATATTTCCTGGTAACATAACAAGCAATTAACATATAAATGCGAGTTTATTTCAAATAAACTCGGAAAATAATTTTGTGCTCCAACTAGACGTCTTCTTAGATATTCTACAAGACATTGGTTTGAATTATAATTAATTATATATCTCGTTGTCATTTGAAATGTAACAAGAAATCAATCTCATCACAAAATTTGTGTGATTGGTTTCCTTACCTAAATAATAAAAAGAAAAAAAAAAGATTAAATGGTGTGATTTAGATGTGTTGAACCGGTTAAAAATCGTCAGGTTAATTAATCGAGAGTTAAATTAATCGGTTCAACCCTAATCGTAATCTAACCGACGAAGAACCGGTTAAGGTTACAGTTAAATCGGTTAAACGAACCGGCGTTTAACCGCCAGTTGCTAAATCAACTGAAGGACAGAGGCTCTCTAGGTTTTGCGAAGAACAGTCGATTGACGGAACCTCTGTCGATCAACACCAAAGCAACCAATCGATTTTTTTTTTTTTTTTTTTGAAAAAAATAAGTTTTAAAAAAAAGGACTTGGTTTTAATTTTAATATTAGAAATTAAAATTAAATTTTAACTTTTGATATTAAATTAAATTGCCTACGTATCCTTGAAAAGAAATCAAAGTCCATGTAGTTCGATTTCTTTTTTTTTTTTAAATAAGTTAAAAAAAAGGACTTGATTTTAATTCTAATATTAGAAATTAAAATTTAATTTTAATTTTAATATTAGAATTAAATTGCCTACGTATCCTCGAAAAGGAATCAAAGTTCACGTAATTCTTATACTTACCTCACTTACCTACTTACCTATTCGTCGTTGTCGTTGCTTCCCGAAATGGTACGTACTAGTCGCTCTCTTCACCTTCATCCAACTCCATTTCTTGTTCTCGTTTCTCGATCGACTTTAACCTAATCATTCATCAACATTTGATTTTCAAGATTTGTGGGTAACAGCACCAACCGGTGTTTATCTAACACAAAGTCTCCCGTGCTGAAGGCTTGTTCAACAGAAACAGTTGAAACGGGAATGACGAGAACCTCTTTGGCAATCCTAGAGAGTGTAGTAAAATACTGCACAAGATCGTTAGTAATGCCATCGAACTTTTTTTGAACCGAACTCGATTCTAAATCTCCTAAATAACTATCTAATTCCATTGATCGATTAGCACTAGCCCGTTGCCGTTTTCGCTTAGTATCCTCAAGCAACCTCGTATATGGGGCTAGAGCTTGTCGGGGAAGGGGACATATTAATATCACTAGAAGATTCATTGCAATCTTTAAAAAGTAGCATTAAAGATTGCTTTACTTGGTGAGCAACATTAAGAGGGCTAGAAATTTCAATATTTTAAGCTTCTAGAAAAGGTCCTTATGCATCGTAATAAACTTTAAGTAAATTTTGTAACCTTCCACCTGATAATTCGGGCCTAAAATTCTTGCAATCAAAAAAATGTCAGGAATGTACAGAAAATATTTGACCAATTTACTCAACATACTAGCAATACATTCATCGAATTCAGAATTATCGAGTAAAGCAGTACTAACAAATACAATTTGAATACATTGATCAACAAGTATTATGGAGATAAGAGATCAGGGGGACTTACCCATGAAATTTGTTGGTGAATTTGGTGCAGATCGGTGATGTTTTGCTGGAATTTTTTGAATATTTCTGAGCTTTTCGGTAGATGCGAATGGAGAATTTTTGATATTACTTTTGTGAAAGGTGAGGGTAGATGGAGATGAGAGGATTTTAGTGTGCAGGGCGGCGTGGAAAGTTGAAAAGACAAAAGGGTTTCTCGGAGAGCGGGAAAACTGATAGGTTATTGTGGGCCTTTTATTTTTTGGCCCACATGATTAAATATATTACGAGGAAACGTACAATGATGCATTTAATGATCTTAAAGGGGATGTGATAGTTGAAGGTGGCGTGTTTGCTTGGATTGTTTGACTTCTCGAAAACGCATGATTACATTCTACTTGGTTTTTTATCACAACCAACCAGAATGTGGGGGACTAGTTGATACGACATCAAATATTCATGCAGGTATTTATGAAGTGTTTTGGGTCAAGCGACCTGTTCCTTAGAAGGTGCAGTCTTTTTAGGGATTGAGCGAGCTGTTTTGTGAGATAGGCGACCTAAGGTATGAGAGTGACGATCTCATATATACGAGGTGGTGACCTATTATGATCTATGTACTATAATACAAGTTCGGCGTTGAGTAGTAGCTCGACGTTGGAGGCTGGGCCTTGTGATTTATGGGCCTCCTCAGGCTAATGCTAGTTATTTTATGGGGTCCCGATGGACTGAATTTATAAACGGGCTCAGAGGCCTATGAATATGAACAGGCCCAGCGGCCTAGGGGTATTCTGATAATTTAAATAAGAATCCTATTAATTATGTGAACTTGGCATAAAAAAAGAATTTTAATTCTGAAGCGGTCGTTATTTATGGTATTTTGGTTATAGTAGGAGACGGAGACCCTAGATTGAGGAACATGTTTCTTATCTATATAAAGAGGATTCAGACTTCATTCTTTTCTCTACGTTGATTTTCATCTTGCACTTCAGTATACTTTAAAAGCATACGCACCTACAAAGGCTCTCGCCTGTTTCTAAGCCCTAATCTTACTTAGGTATTGGAGGGCCTACGACAGGGTCGTCGACCGCCTTGGCTGGGTTTTGTTTTGCAGGACTTATCAGGTCGCCAGGAGCTCTATGGAGGTTTGATCAGGTCGCTACGTGATTATTCGACGTTATTCAGGTCGCTGACTTCATCTTTAAGGTCAGTACCTTATTTTCTTGAGACACCAATTTTTTTGATCGCATCAATAAGATTGTGATTATATAACGGTGTCACGAGTACGATGACTTTTAATTTTTTATTTTCAATTTCGAACTCTTTAATAATAATATATATTTTTTATTTTTATTTTTCAATAAATTTCGTACATCGCACGTACATCAAACTAATATTTTATATAACTAAGAATGTCAAAAGCGTCGGGCCCATTTGATCAGGCCCGATTGACACATTTTTTGGCCCCACCAGAAAAACTCTACACATATGTATGCATGGGCTGGGTTGGACTCGAGTTTTATACAGTACTTCTAAAGATTATGCCATAAGGCCAATGAAAAATTTCTAACAATCAACCGTAGCACACTACTTAAAAAAAATTAAATAAATAAAAAATAAAAAAATCTTTCACCAAATAAACTTTCAAAATTATTTTCTAACCTCATATACAATCACATTCTTAAGATACATTGTAATTTATTTATTTTCTTAGTCGTCACTATTCTGAAGGGAAAATAAAAATCAAAATAATAAAAGGATTTACAGGCAAGATTCAACAAATCATCGGTAGCTAGACAGATATGATTCGCAAGGACGAGTGAAATGGTGGTCCAAATTAAAAAGGGCAGATGGGAATAACAGTGACAATTCCATTTTTTTCACCACTATTATTTATATAGAATAGAATGTGCAACTGCACATTGACAATCCCCACATTGTCTCCCGCTATTTGAACTATCAACCAAAACCATGACAAAAATCTATGCATAATTAGCAGTGTTAGGTGACGTAAACAAGATCATGCCTAGCATGGGCAAGGGGTGATTTTTCCATCATGAATTTATTTTTCATTTAAACAAAGATTAATGTTGTGTTTTGCAGAGCATTAGGGTCATTTTACGAATTTGACCGAATAACCTGAATTGACGCCGGTTAATTGATCATCACGAAACTTATATATATATATATATATATATATATATATATATATATATATATATATATATATATATATATATGTATTCGTAACATTTAAGACACAGTAAAACATGAGCTAGGCAAATGTTATTGTCAACATTAATGGATGACGACCCACATAAATAAGATGATCATCCCCACTCATTATTTCAGCATTATTAGGGTGTATAATGTGTATTGTCTCTATGCATGTTGTTCATTTATGTAGGTATTTTCTTTGTACACATTATTGAATTCTTTTTGCAGTTTCATTAATTTGGACAAAGGGCAAGACAATATTGCCTCCAGACACGTTCCACCTAGTCAGCTCTAGTCTATTCATGTTTGTTTGCTTCGATACCGATTAGTATCAGTGGACTGACTATATGAGCGAGCCCAGTGATTCCGGTCTTTGGCGATTTTGCCCTTCGTAAATATTAAAAGAATAATAAAATGTTTAAACAATCATTTGAAATCAAATTTGTAACCAACTCGAGACTTAATATAAGACCAAAAGTGCATGGAATTAAAACGTATGGAACCAAAACTGTGATATTGCATAATTACAAAACTAAAATATTGGTTATGGTTTCACGATCAATTTTGCAATTACGAACCGCCTCTTCTATTAGAAAACATAGAAGCTGAGAATCACGTGATATTAAAAACACCAAAAATATTACCACAAAAATGATCAAAACATTAGTACGCAGGTGAAGTTTTTGCGCGACACGCTTAGATTTAATCATAATAATAATAAAAAAAAAAATTAGGGATTCGCATCGCGCATTTGCAAAGCAGCGAGAAAAATCGAACCCGCAACAGAACCTCCGTGGCAATGCTCGATAACCACGTTGTCCGAAAGATCACTTCCTAGCATTTCCCAAACACTACTATGTAAATAGTTTCTAAATATGCGATAATGCTCGTATAGACCGCCTTCGACCGTAACGGCGCTCTTCCGTGTTTTGATTCTATCGAGTTTTTTCAAGATTCCAACTATTCCGGCTCCGACCAGCCGAGCCCCGCGCTCTGTGACGACGTCACAAACCTCGGCAACTATCTCTCTCACCATTGGAGTAGAAATGTTTATCTTAAATCAGTAAACTAAGTTGTTAGTAATATGGTGGTAAATGATCAATAGGAGGCAAAAATAAAATACTATACCTCAAAGATTTGTTTTAATTTGTCGTCTACTATTTCATAATCCTCTGATGTGTCTTGGTGCATGGCAGCCATATCAAATGGCCTAATATCAAACAAGAAACAGATATATATGGTGACTAAATTAATAAAATAATTTTATTGGAACTTTTTCTTAGTTTTAAGGAGCGTTTGCAAATACGTAAAGAAAAAAAAAAAAAGTGACCGTCAGTTTTTGACTTAATAAATAAGGTAAAATAGTTTCTAGTATTTACGAAAGTAAGTGTTTTGACTTAGCAAATAAATATAGCTTTCTTAAAATTCAATTTTGAGCTTCAATTTATACACACTACCAATTTCTTATTCTCAATTAATTTCTTCCTTCTACTACAATAATTTAATTTTTTTTTAATAATAGTTTAACTATTTGCAAACACTCCATTGAATATATATATGCATAATATTCTCAATGAAATAGTTTTACGTGTGAAAACTTTGGAAAGCTACAAGTATAACAAAATATTAAATGTTACGTACTTCAATATGTAAGGTGTCGCTAGTTTAGGTGGCACGCTATTTCCAAATAAAGCCGTTTCTTGTGCCATCTTAAGCAACACTCTTCTAACAATCTCCCCTAAATACATCCCTGAAATAAGCTTCTCAAATATCTGCGAAAAAAGTAAAATTTAAGAGTGAATATGCCAAATTTTCTATCCGTTTTTAAGAAATGTTTATTAAGTCCTGTTTTTCAAAATCTAGGTTTTTTTTTTAGTTATTTTGAACAATTTTTTTAGTTAATTACTTGACCCATTTTTCATTTGACATGATACATTTCTCGACACGATAAACTTGTCACTGTACCGAGAAATGTACTTGTCTCAAGAAATGGATTAAAAAAGGTAAAACGGACGATTGAATTCAGAAATGACTAAAAGAAATGTTTTTTTTTTCCTTTTTCTTTTTTTTTTTGGAAAAATGGCTAGAAAGTATTTTTGTTACAGCCAAATATCAATAACTCAACCAAAAAATAAAATAAAAAACACCATCAAACAATCTTGACGCTGATATAGTCTATATAGCTAAGTAAACAACCTTGAATTTTGGTAGGTGATTGTTATATGTACATGTAGGAAATCTGAGTCCACAAATAAAAAACACCATCAAACAAGTTATTAAAATTAATTACCCTTTCTCCAGGATTTGTGCTGTCAGCATTCAAGGCAACATCATACTCTGTCAATGGAAGATGGGTTGAACTGAAATTTCCCCATTGCATAATAAATACCTGCTGAAAACAAACAAACAAACAAACAAGCACATGTTCATAAATAAGCAATGCCCTGTTTGGAAAGGCTATATATATAGATTGATGACACTAACTGCTTCTGCTGATAATTTGTTATTTGTTGGAGTGTGTTGAGGTGATTGAATGTAAGCAACATCAGTTCCCGTTTCTAAGCTCACTGCTGCCACACTTTCTTTGTTGTAATATTGTCCTCCAGCCAGATGCCCTATTGTATCTTTAACCTGCACATTTTTATTTAATTTACTAGTTTTTTTTTTTTCAAATCTCCCCTGAATTATTATCAGGCTCTATAATATTTATATTATGTAACTACAACAGTATGATAAAAGTAACTTACTACAGCAGAAACACGCATGTCGACTCCATGCTTCTCCAAGGCCTGGTTAATTTCGTTTGCAAATTCCTTCCCAACCTGATCAATTTAAAGGTTACAAACTAAAAATGCAACATTTGATTTTAATGGGATGTTTTGTGCTTAAATTTTAATGTTGGGATCAAAGTTGCAAACTATGGGCCTAAATGTAGTTAATTATCTCAAAGGTGTGGGGACAAAGTACTAAGTACTCAACTGTGTCATCGACAAGTAAATTGTTCCATTTAACGTCGATGTCAGAGGATGCTGGATTTTGGTCCGTTGGATACGATATTGTGAATCCAAGTGTTCTCCCTTTTGAACTCTTGTCACTATCAGTTTCACTGTGTAATGAGATAAATTTCGCTAGCTCAAGGGCCGCGAAATTACATAATTCCTGAGGAAAATATTGCCAGACATAATTCGATATTTTGTTTTTACTAGAGAAGAAAATGAATTTGTGAGTACTTGTGTAATAATGATTAGTGCTTAATGAAACTGAGATTGTTTTGAAAAAAGAAGATTAAATTAAGTTAGTTATATATACCTTGGTAGAAGCAGCGTTAGCCATAATAGATGAAGGAATTTGGAGCTGTTGCCTGCGCAGTTCAGAAACTGACTCATTTTTGCCTTCAAGCCTGGCTCTTACTATCACAATATCTGTTCCTCTGAGATTTATTCCATAGAATGTCCCTTTTTCTTCACTATCATGCCATATCAATGGAGATATTAAAAACATATATATATTGGGCTAAAAAAAAAGAAAGAATGTAATAGTAGTTTTTAATTTTTACAAACACTTCTAATTATACACACTAGTTAATTAATCAGAATTTAAAGCATGGTAGGGGTGATGTGGTAATTTAAAGCAACACATTCATCTAATACCCTCTTCTAATTAATATTCAATTTTTTTCTCAAGAACTTTTATGTTTTGTTTGTATAACCTCTCATTCTCAATTACTATTAGTTTATGTCATAAACTTTAAAGAAATTACTGTTTTCCGAAACCAATAGCTTGCAAAAATACTCTTGGCGTAATTCACAGTGATGAGATGAGGTATGTTAAATAATATGTGATAAAATAAATTTCTACATATCTATACGAGTAATAAGTAGCGAACACTAATGCTCATAAATATTTGTCCTTGACACGGATAATTTATTTAATGGTAATTATATCCGTGCTACATCAGGTGTAGTATACTTGTATGAATTAACTACAAGTGTCCAAGTAGGTGACATCATCAGGTGTATGAATTAACTACAAGAAGTATGATTACTACTTGTTGAATGGCATTTAATGTATTAGAATTAGTGTTCTAAAAATCGCTAGGCGGCTGACGCCTAGGCGGGGCCTAGATGGAATCTAAACAGGGTATTTATTCTCAAGCCGCCTAGCGATTTTTAGAAATTGAGAATAAATACCCTGTTTACAAAATTACATTCAACCATTTAATAGTTCAACATACTACTTGCTAAACAATAAAATCTATGACAATTCAAAATTAAAATTAATGATCACAAGTTACAATTCACAAGTTTAAAACTATTGTTCAATTCAAAGTCCAAAACTAGATGCATGAGTTCATTAATCAAATAACAATACCATAGTATACATTACAAAATCAAAATAATCAAAAAATAGGCCCAAAAATGACGTCGTTTTAGGCCAGAAAATATTTTTAATAAAAACTGGTCTGGCGCCTAGGCGCCGACTTGGGCGCCGAGAGCGCCTAGGCGGAGCTTGGGGCGCCCAGCGATTTCTTTGGCCGATTTTCGAAAATTGTAGGCGGATTGGTGGCGCCTACCACCTAGGCGGGCGCCTAGAGCGATTTTTAGAATAGAGATTAGAATTAGAAGATATAATAAATGGCAAATACTTGGGTGAGACCGGTCTCATAGTATGAGACCGGTCTCATAGTATGAGATCACTTTTTACCATGCCCATTTGTCCTACCCGCCCGTTGTCCAACTCGCCCGTTCACCCGCCCGTCCCTAACCCTAGATATAAAAAAGAAAAAAAGTAAAACCTGCTGTCATTCCCAGCCGCCCCCCATCTTCAACGTTTCTCTCTCGCACCGTCACCGCCGGCCACCGTCGTCCAGGCGGTCTCTGTCCTCCGGCGACCAAATAAAATAAAAATTATACCGTTTGAATCGTCTTAACGTTCTCATTCTAAATCTGAAATCAGATTTACGATTTGATGTCCCGATCTTTGTAGATCTGAGGTTAAACTTTATGATTTGTTAACTTTGACCTCAGATCTACGATGATTTATCGGGCCAATTTCAGATCGGAAATCACAGTTCAACTCCTCACATTGCAATCTACGATTTTATTGGTTTATATTTTCAAATTGGTAAGCACTGACGAAAGTAGATTTTTTTTTCTCTTTTCTTTTTTCTTCTTTTCTTTCGTCTCGATTTCTCACTCACTCTCTCTCTCTCTCAACAATTGTGATTTTGGGCGCATGTGTATCGCCGATGATGTGGTGTGTGCAGGTGTTGAGATGTTTATTAAATTTATTTTGTATTAATGTGGCTTTTGAAAGTGATTTTATCAATATGCATATGTTATATGCAGATTTTGGATGGTAGGGTGTTGGGGTATCACAAAAAGTTGTTCAAGTATCACAAAAAGTATTTAAAGTATCACATAATTCTTGATATTTGATTTTTATAATTACGTATGTTTTTTTTAAATAAATAATTCATAGTATTACAAATATAATTAAAAATATTAGAAAAGGTATTAAAAGTATCACAAAACACGCTTATTTTTAATTATCACAAAAGTAGTATGAGTTTTTACAATATCTGATCAAGTATCACAAAATATATTAAAAGTATCAGAAAAGATATTAAAAGTCACACTTATTCTTTATCACAAAAGTAGTATGAGTTTTTACAATATCTGATCAAGTATCACAAAATATATTAAAAGTATCAGAAAAGATATTAAACGTATCACAGAACACACTTATTTTGTATCAAAAATAGTATGATTTTTTACAATATCTGATCAAGTATCACAAAATATATTAAAAGTATCAGAAAAGATATTAAAAGTATAACAAAATACACTTATTTGTGTATCACAAAAGTAGTATGATTTTTTACAATATCTGGTCAAGTATCACAAAATATATTAAAAGTATCAGAAAAGATATTAAAAGTATCACAGAATACACTTATTACAAAATGTAGTACAATGTACAAGTATTATAAAATATGCGATACTTTTAATATATTTTGTGATATGCGATCAATTTTTTTTAATAATTTTAATTATTTAAATGTAATAGGCACATATGTAAGTACAAGAAATGAAATTATAGAATATGTAATATTTTAATTATATTTCGTAAATAATATTTTTATGATACTTTGATTTTTGTAAAAAAAAAAAAAAAGATGTAAAAATATAAAATATAACATGTGTCGATTTTGTGATACTTTTACTTGAATCTGTGATACTTTTAACTACTTTTGTAATACTTAAAACTGGGCAGATTTTTTTTTCCGGCGACGTTTTTTTTTTTTTTTTTGATTGAATTTGCAGTTTTGTAGAGTGGATCGAGACAATTACTCGATTATGTGATACGTTTTGCTTAATCCAAAATTTTGTCCGGTAAATCGCTGTAAATTATAGGTTAAAATTGATGAATTTTTGACTTTGACCTCAGATCTACGGTGATTGGAGTATTAAATTATAAATCCAATTGCGAATTTGGAACGAGGGAGACGAGACGATTACAACGATATAAGATTTGTAAAAAAATATCGCCGGTAAATAATGGAGGTGGCGGCCGGCGGCGGCGGGTGGGGCCGGCGATCGGAAGTGGCGGCCTGAGTACGGAGGTGGGGGAGCACCGGGTTGGGGGGGGGTTCTGGTTCTTGAGACCGGGGTGTGGGCTTGCGGGGGGTTGTGTCTGGGTTTGGGTCTGGGGTGTGGACTGGGGGGTTTGTTTTTGGGTCTGGGTCTGGGTGAGGATTCGGGTCAAATTAACAAAATGGTAAAAAGTGGTCTCATTCTATGAGACCGATCTCACCTAAGACCTACTCATAATAAATACATTTGGGTGTACGATAATACAAATATTTAAGGGATAATTTTCATATACATCAAAAGAGAAAAAAACAATTCTATTTAATCCCGGTTAATAGCTAATTTTTCAATAACTACTGGTAACATCTTAAACATATTAAATTATCCCTATCCTTTTGTTTATAATTAATATTATTAGTTAATAATTTTTTATGTGTTTAGATTAAAATTCTAGATTACTATATTGAATTCATATTAAATTTCTCGTATGTAATTTTTTATATGGACTTTAATATGAATTCATATTCTTCCGTCTCATCGACTAAAATTAATATTAATTTCAAATTACTACACAAACTACTAATTCAACCGTAGTATAAAATTCCCTATAAACTTATACTACACTATTTCATTTTGGCATCGTATTCGTTGATTATTTGCTACTAGTTAACAAATAGTTTATTATTTGAGTAATTATTTAATTTCAAACTACTAATCGTTAAAATGTTCTTGAATGATAAATATTATGTGAATTCGAATTCATACTGTATTTAACGACTTAATTGTAGTATGAAATTTAATATAAATTCATATTCTCATGTCTCATTAACCACAACTTATATTAATTACAAATGACTAAATCAGCTAGTATGAAATTCCGTATGAATTCATACTACCTTGTCTCATTTAGACATTGTATTCTAGGACTTCATATCGAATTACATACATCTAACCCTAAGGCCGATCGTTAATTTAAGGATATTGCAATGGTTACTTATTTGTAATATTCTGATTCTACTCCCTTAATTATTGACAAATAATTCCTTTAATAAAAATATACTGTTTAAAGGCAATTATTTCTAGATCATAAAATTGATAGAGAAGGTGAGGAGGAAATTAATTATACTAAGAAAATTTGAAAATTAGGATTAGTGCTCTTACCATGCATGATAAGATTCCATTATGTATTAGATTAGGGTACAATTGACAATTTAGATGATAATTTATGATTTATTGGGATTAATATGACCTAAATGAGAATAAAGATTTGAGCTGATTATATGAGATTCTTTTGTTAAAAAGTGTATTAAATGTGAATTTTCTCATTTAATACAATAGAATGTACAATTTCTCGATTGAACTTCCCTCTTATTATGTATTCATCTATTTTATGAAAAATTGTACACTTGTCACATTGAAATTATAGATAATATATATATATATATATATATATATATATATATATATATATTATATATATATATATATTCCCTATATATTAATGCAAAATCCTCATATCCTATGCGTCTGCTTCGTATGCTTCGTTTGAGAAATAAAGAATTCTGGTGCTTCGCTTGCTTACGTGTCATCTGAGCCTAAAATATAATTAATTAAAGAAACCTAAAATAATATCCTAATAAATAGACTAATAATAAGAGTCCTAATAATATAATTAACAAAACAAATCAAAAATAAGCCTAAAATATAATTAATAAAAGAAACCTAAAATAATATCCTAATAAATAACCTAATAATAAGAGTCCTAATAATATAATTAACAAAACAAACCAAAAATAATGTTTTCCTAAAATAAAATCCTAATAATATGAAATAAAAAATTAAGAAACGTAATTTAATAAAACAATTGGAAACAAATCAAAAATAATGTTTTCTTAAAATAAAGCCCAAATAATATGAAATAAAATTTAAGAAACGTAATTTAATAAAACAGTTGGTTACAAGAATATTGTTAATGTTGTAGGAAAACGTAACAGTTGGTTATAAGCTGATTTTGTGTTTTTATTAAAAAAATTACTTGCAAAATCAAAATTTTCTTTCACAAGAAGAATATTTTCCCCTCAAAATCATGAGCATACTGTGTATCAATATTTTAGTAATCTTAAAGTAATCTAATTTATTACACTTTTGTGACCTACTGAAATCCAAATATTCATAATGCTAAATCTCTTAATTTCTTAATTTGATTCAACAAGATAGAATATTTTGCAAATTAATTTCTTAATTTATTAAAACAGCATATGGATGTACCTTTTAAGTAAGAAATATTTCTGGTTATATTTTTATATAATCTGTAAGTAATTACTAACTACGTAAATCAATTCGCTTATATTCCTACGTTCATATAGATCTGATTATATATTTAAAATTTAGTTTGATTGTTATTTTATCAAATTTAATAAGTTTTTAATAAGTCAATAATTTAAGACTTGGCAAGCACTTGCGGAGGATATCTTGCCAAGACAACGCAAGCTGCTCAGCATCTATGGTAATATTTCCGAAATAAATTCACCACTAAATCCATTTCAAGAAATTTTCCAGAAATTAGGGACGTATTAAACATACATTAGATATATAATACTTGTAAGCGTTTACACATTAAAAAAAATAAGTATCATTATTTAAAATAATTTTAACCAGCCTTAATAATTTAATTCAAATTTGGGTATTAAATTATATCAAAATATTAGGATCACTACGTCATTTGCAGGGAATGAATATAACCGCTTAATAAGGGAAATTTTGATTAGATAATAAAAAATCTGGTACAGTTAGTCTTTATCTAATAAAGGAGTTACTCAGACATAAGAGAACCATTGAGTGATTTATTTGGTATATTAGATGACATGTTCGCATTATCCATGCAGACATGAAACTTAGTGATGACCAGTTGAAGAATCACACTTTGGTTGAGGTGGAGAAATTGCTGCAAAAGAACGGAAAGTCACTTAAGAACTTCAATGACATGCCTCTTTCGAATGATGCTTTGATTATGGAAGGCAATAACAAACTTATTTAGCAGGAACATAATTATGATAGAAGACTCCTAGAGACAGAGCACCATGATTTGTGTTCATCATTGACGGATGAGCAACGAGCTATTTATGAAGATATTTTAAGTGCGGCGACCAGTGGAAAGGGTAACGTCTTTTTTGTCAATGGATTTGGAGGAATGGGAAAGACAATCGTATGGAGAACTTTATCTGCTGCATTACGATGCAAGGGAGAAATCGTTCTTAATGTTGCCTCAAGTGGAGTTGCGGCACTTTTACTGCCGTTGGGACGAACTGCTCATTCTAGGTTTGGAATACCAATAAATATACCAGAACAAACAATGTGCGGATTTACACCGGATACAGACTTAGCGGATCTCATACACAAGACAAAACTTATAATTTGGGACGAAGCGCCAATGATGAATAGATTCTGTTTGGAAGCATTGGATAGAAGATTCAGGCATATCGCGAGCGAGCCGCGAAAGCCCCTACCGTTTGCCGGGAAAGTTATTGTTCTCGGAGGAGACTTTCGTCAAATTCTTCCGGTTATACCAAAGGGAAGCAGGGAGGATGTCGTTTACTCGAGTATAAGTTCTTCGAGGCTGTGGGATCATTGCAAAGTCCTACGGTTGACAAGGAATATGAGGGCAATCAATGACGACCTTGACTTCGCAGGATATTAAAGATTTCTGCGAATGGATACTCAAAATTGGAGATGGAGAGATCGGCGTAGAAGTTGATGGGGAAACTTTAATTGATATTCATGAAGATTTATTGATCCATTCTTCCGAAGATAACCACGTGGGCAGCCATTGTTCAGAGCACTTATCCTTCACTGTTAGACAATTTCTTGGACCCTACATTTTTGGAAGAGAGGGCGATACTAGCACCGACCAATAGTATTGTGGAGGAGGTGAATGATTATGTGATGTCTATAATTCCAGGAGAGGAAAAGGAATATCTTAGTTCTGACAGCATATGCAAGACTTTTGCGGATTCAGAAAATCATAACAAGGGGTTTCTTGAACACGATCAAGTGTTCATGAATACCGGATCACGTATTGAGGTTGAAGGTGGGAGTTCCAGTTATGCTGATACGGAATATGGATCAAGCCTCAGGATTATGCAATGACACGCGGTTGGTTGTGACACAGCTTGGCGATAGAATCATTGAAGAGAAGATTCTATAGGGCAACAATATCGGGACCAAAGTTTTTATTCCGCGTATGGTGTTGAGCCCTCTGATAGCAGATTGCCGTTTAAGTTTCAAAGGAGGTAGTTTCCAATTATTGTTTCCTTTGCCATGACTATAAATAAGAGTCAAGGACAAACGCTCTCATATGTTTGCCATGACTATAAATAAGACCGGTATTCAGTCATGGGCAACTTTATGTGGCCATCTCAAGAGTCAAGAGCAGAAAAGGATTGAAGATTTTATGCTGCGATGAAAACGGTGTGAGTGTGAACCAGACGAGAAATGTAGTTTACAAAGAAGTGCTACAACATTTAAAATGAAGGTCATAAGTGTGTAATCAACAAGATATGACCAGGTTGGAAATATGCTATCTTTTCATAAACACACCAAAATGAGTTTTAAAGGAATAACAATTGTTTTAAATAAGTTTTCCATAATTAGAGTTGAGCAATTTGTGAAACGGTTCAAATATATTTTCGAAAATGTATAATTCGTATTTATTTTTACAAATCCCGTGAAATGCACGGGTGTTACACTAGTATATATATATATATATATATATATATATATATATATATATATATAACAAAGATTGATATTATCATAACAAAGATGTATTATTTATCACAATAAATATGAATATGAATATTTATTAAAACAGACATAAATATCTTTATAAAAAGAATATGAACATTAATATGAAAATTCTTATACATGACGAACATGTATACATGTCGAATATAGACAAATATATAATGCATTTCTTGATTAAGAGTGCTTAGTTATAAAATTTATATTAAATAAAACTAGCAAAATTATGAATAAAATAATATTAAGTATGAAAAAATGAATTGTATATGACAAAAAAAAATAAAAAATTAGCAGAGTATATTATTTTAAATGGTGTTACTTTTAAACTAACATATAAGTATATTATATTGCATGACACACACATGTATATCACGTACCCCGTCGGAAGTGGGGCGGCGAGATTAGAGACGAGCTTGCAAAGGCTGCTGCTCTTTTCCTCACCACTGTCCGGAGCCAATTCACCGGCGAGCTGCCAGAGCTTAGCCACCGGCGTCGCGCTGTCGTTTGCCAGTTTCCGAAGGATCCGCTGCGCCGCCCTCCACCGCCGCTCGCTGCGCCGCTTCCAGTGCCTCACTAATACAACCACCCCGACAACCGTCGCCGCCGCCGTCACGACGGCCGCCGCCACCACTGACTCCTTTCCCATCGGCTTGCTTGATTAACTATTAATGGTCTCTGTTATTATTCAGAGTTTTTATTTACCTTTCTTGGGGAATAAAAGGTAGAAATAGAAGAGCGAGAACTTGGTTATGAAGAAGAGAAGAAAATTCAAAACGGTTTAATCGGTTATCAGATCCATTTTGATCGTATAACTATTGCCACCATTCTTATCATTATTATTTATATTTAATTATTACAAATAATTACGGAGAGGATTAGGCTCGAACCTGGGTCTTTGTCCGAGCCCATGAGCTAAATCTGATAGTCTACACTCTACAGATGCGTTGGCTAGGTATCGTGGAGTTGGTCTTTGCCTCAATAGGCCCAATCAAATCTTTTCGCTTTTTAGTTTTTTTATATTACAACCGATTAATCGACTATGATTGTAGCACCCATCTCGCATCCCTTAATTAGTGCTTCTGCTATTTAACCACTGTATGCCTTTAAACCTAAGTTTGGATTTGGTCTAAAATAATAATTTAAGGAAAAAAAAAAAATGGGGAAGAGTGTTATGTGATTAGAGTGATTCTCAATTGAATTACGAGAGGCCCAACCCAAACATACAAGTCGGACTGGGCTGGCTGATTATGATGTATGTGCATTAAAACATCTCCAATATAATGATGTTAATTGTACATATGTGATAAAAGACATTCACATTTTATAAAAAAATGTATTTTCCAAACGCATCAATCTTAATGTTATACATGTGATAACTTATTTTTTTATTTAAAAAAAAAAATAGAGAGAGAATAACATGATTGAATGGTATAATTTAAATTAACTGTAGACATTGTCAAGAGTAATGTCTAGAATTTGACATTACTTTTGACAATGTCAATCATTTAATGTGTCACATAATCATTTTTATACCATGTGACAATTTTTTCACTTTCAACACTGTTCAATTGGAGATGCTTTTAACAAAATTGAAACCCGAATCACTTAATTAGGCACAAACCCACTAGACACAGTTATTGAGCAAGCTAGTTTGCATTTCGTAGATGAAATTCACTGAAAAATATCTAACATGTGAGATTTGTCGTGTGATGAGAATTGATCCAAGAACCTTACAGCCGGGGATACTGATTCGAGCTTTTGTGTGTGCCTACTTATAAATAATTGTCAGAAATTTAATAGTTCGCCCGCAAGAGAACGGGATCGCGTGTAGGTTGACAAGCTTAACTCAAGTCGTCTCTCAAGGACTGACGTTCGAAATTTTTAATATTTGTTTAGTCACAGTTTTAACACGAGAACTTGTATAAATTTGGTTTTTGAAAATCATCAACTACTAATAAATTTAAAATCATCAACTAATTATTTTAAACTAACTAATTTAACCTAATTAATTAACTAAAGCTTAAAACTAAATTATTAACTACAAATTTTCAAGCTAAGAGTTTTTAAGGTAACTAAGATTAATTCTAAATTAAACTCTAAATTAATTATCTAAGCTAAATTATATAATTATTATACTAAGGATTTTAAAAAAATAATTAATTCTAAGTTAATTAACTAGCATGCATTAACTACTAAGAACTAAACTAAGCATATGAATTCTTAAGAACAATAAGATCAAACTCAAAATTCTCAAACAATCGCATAACGTAAACCTATTATCAATTAATTATCCAAACTAGAGCAATAACTAAATTAACCATGAACAAATCACCACCAAGCATGAATAAGAGAATAAACGCAGCAGCTATAATAATAATATTAAAAACTAAAATCTCAGGTACAAACTTCAGCGATTCAACGTTCAAACGACTTTAAATATCAAAACGATTCAAAAACTCATGCGAAAACAATAAAATCCTAAGAACATAAATTATCTAAGATTAAAGCTAAAAATAACTAGAGTTTAGAAGACTTATTAATAATTAACGGTTGCTGAAAGTTCGCTGCGAATCTGGGTTATTGGTGGTTGCTCTTCGTCGAGAAATCGGATCTTGAACGAAAAACGTCGTCTTGTCGCTTGGGATCTTGAATTTTCGTCGTAGATCTTGGAAATTCGTCCTAGGGTGTTGAAAATAGGATTCTCAACCCTAGGATTATTTTTAGGAAGGTTTTTAGGTCTAAGCGTACGCCCAAAGTCGGATTATGGGGAGTTATTTATAGTTTTCGCGTTTCTTGGACATCAAGAAATCTTAAGTCGATTTCTGGGCAAGTTAACGGTAGCACTTAACGGTAAGGAGCTACCGTTAGCTTCTCTGTCCAGTCTTAACGATAGCGTTAACGATAAGGTAGCGGTAGGTAACCCTTATAGAAAGCTATCGTTAAGTCTCATTTTTGTACTTCTGCACTTCGACAACGGTTCTGGGCAGCAGTAAGTAACCGTTATAGATAGCGGTAGCTACTATTCAATTCTGCGCCTCTGATCTTCAAGGATACTATAACGGTTCCAGATGGAATAACCGTTATAGAAAACTGGCAGCTTCAAATTCTTGCTACTTCTTCACCGAAAAGCTCGATCTTTACCTCTCGATCATCATACTTCATCTCTAACGTGCTGAACTTTTCCGGTTACTTAGATATAAAGTGAAAACCCACAAATATTCACTTATTTGCATCAATATAGATCAAAAAGCGGTAAAATAAGCTGGAAGCACAAATATACGAAATTAAGCTTAGTCTACCCAACTTATACCAAAAATAATAAGAAATATAAACTAATATACCTACTAAAATCAAGATAAAATAGTGCTAATCAGATACACCCAATCACCCACACCCATATCCACACAAGGGGACTTCATCTCCATCTTCTCCAAAGAATGAAGACCGATACCATATGGCTTGTATATTTAAAATGCCCTTTTGTGATGGTAAGCTAAGAATTTAGAAAATATTTTGTAAATACTTATTATTATTATTATATGTAACTACAAGTTAGATATGTCCAAACGGTTTGAATTGCCGGTTCACAATTTAAATCGTCGGGTTGGTTTGTATTTTACCACTTCAAAATAAGAGTAACCTGATGATCCAAGACTCCAGAGGGAAGGGATCTGATCCCTTTGGTCGATGAGACCTGCGCCCAAAAAGACACGTTGGACGGGGACCAAAAGGATTTTCCGGCGTACCCCCTCCGATACTTAAGTTAGCGTCTAGAGAAAATTTGACAGAGTAAGGGCTTGATTAGAAAACGCATTACATTCTCCTACGCCATGAGGTCATTACGGACATCTAATTTTGGATCTCGAGCCCAGGCATTAAGCCTTGAAGTCAGTATTCAATGAACCTTCGGGTCGACTTTTAACTACTCGTTTTATTTACCTCCAAGCTCAACGGCACCCCTGAGGTGAATCAAGTGTCCCGATCTCAACATCGCGCCCCGACCTGATATTGGTATTTTGTCCTTTTACCCCAAAACAATTACTATGGTCGCTTACTCCTTTATGGAAGTGACCATAGTAGTGTGCCGAGTTCTCTGCCTTCCCCCGAGCTGAAAACTCAATCCTTATCCTAGCACCGAGCTGAATACCAGGAGCTAGATTTGTACCAGGGGGTTTCTGGGTCCAAAAACCTCTTTTCCTTTGCCCCGAGCTCCAATCACAAGCTTATTTCTCTGTGCTCGGGATCCACCTAATACTCCATAGGGGTTCACGGCCCAACTTGATCCCCCCCGACCTGTTGAAACCCATTAAACCACTTTCTCCGGGCCCAATCCAAGCCTCCCTCGAGCTATCAAGGCCCATTAAGCTATCCTCTTTCATTTTTTCTGGCCCAAATTAGGCCACTCCTGGCTTGATGAGGCCCATTAAGCCATTATCTTGCTTTTTTCTGGCCTAATTTAGGCCCCTCCCGACCTGATGAGGCCCGTTAAGCCCTCCTCTTGCATTTTCTCTGGCCCAATTTAGGCTACTCCCGACCTGATGAGGCCCATTATGTCATTATCTTGTATTTTTTCCGTCCAATTTAGGCATTCCCTGAGCTGTCGAGGCTCTTTTCTTAGGTTCTTCCTTCCACTTTCTAGAGATCAACGATCGCGATAATGTCCTTTGGAATTCTTTTAATGCCTTTTGGAATTCTTGTGTTTCATATAGTCTAAGACATAAGACTTCAGTCTCACTTCTCACATTTCTCATCTCCTATATTCACCTGCTGTTAGAAATTCCTTTGCTCTGACAAGATTGTTCTACCTCGCTGTTCAATCGTCAAATCTTCAAGTTGTTCATCATCAAACCTTCAAATCTTCATCCAATCTTCAAACTGTTCTTGATTTTTCTGGAGAACCAATTGCTTCAATATGTATCGTTCAATCCCTTTTTCTTGTCATATCTTTCATTATAGTTGTTTGTTTGATTTTCTCCTTTTTATTTATTATGGCTGCCCCTTCAACATCTCACACACCGATCGATGATTTGGGAATCATCCCTACCGCTCCTCCATCATTTCTTGATCTTGGTGAGAGGTTGGGATTGGCGGAACTTGCCGTTTCACCTCAGAGTGAATCTTCCTCTACCCCTTACTGCTCGGGGGAACCTTTATCCTCGGTTCCCCTGTTTTGGAACCCCGACATATATCCCGCACTATTACCAATAAAACCCTATGGTATATTCGTTCCAACATTGCCCTTCCTTCCTCTTATCAGTTAATTCTTCCTTCCAAGGAGGACAAAGCTCCTCATCCACCTCTTGGCTGCTTAACCTTCTATGTTGGCCAATTAGATGAGGGCCTCCATTTTCCGATACCTCCTTTCTAGATGGAATTCTCGCGCCTTTATGAGATTCCTTTGAACCAGGTCGCCCCGAACTGCTTCTGGAATATGATTGATTTCATAATGGTCACTAGATTCTTAGGTATTACCCCGACCGCTGCTCTCTTCTTCTCTCTTTTTCAAGCCAAGTCCCTCAAGCACTTTCGGTTTTATTACTTTTCCTCCCGAGACGATGCTAAGTTCCTAGATAAAGCTCCTTCCTAGAACCAAGAATGGAAGCATCGCTTCTTTTTTGTCAAAGACTCAAACCTTGGAACTTCCCAACTGAGTGGATATGGCACATTCCCATCCAAAGAAAATACAACATCAAGAAACGGTCTTGGGGCACACAAAGTCTTGCAGATCGACTAACGAAGAGAACCTTTGACCAACCCCGCCTTATCCGACCTTCATTGCTTTATCACTGTGGCCTTAGTCTGCTCGAGTCTCAATTGGAAGCAGGCATCGGTAAACAAAACACTCTTGGTTGTACACTGCTTAACCTTTTGTTCTTATCACTGTTTTTTCATCTTGTTCTTCTTTTACAGACACAATGTTCAAAAAGAGCCGAGCCAAAGCTGGGGAACCACGAGAGAAGTTCGTGTCCGTAGGTCGGGCCCTTCCCAAGGTGACTACCGCACCTTCCATCGATCTAGCCGACCATTCTACCGCCGCGAGTTCCAGTGATTCCCTTCCGTCCAAAAGGGCACTGATCGAAGATGGCTAGTCCCATCCGAAGAGGGCTAGGATCAACTCCCACTGGGCTCAGGGCTGCCTCATGGTCCCTCTCTCTCCACCCCGAACCAATCTTTCTTCACGCAAAGCGTTCTGAAGAATGAAGATGGCCATACTGCTGTTCAATTCTTGCAGGGTGTCTCTCCTACCTACATGCACTTACTCTCTCCCTAACTTCAACCTTTTCATCTCCCTATGACATATAATATGATTATGCCGGTTATATTTCTTGACTTCCACGCGTCACACCACCACCATCAGCTCTACCATGTCTCTCGAAGTTGACTCACAAAATCTTAGATCGATTAGAGTTGGTTTGCTCCGTTGACTCGCTGATCAAATTAAACTTTTGATTTTCACAAATTTATACACAGAAAATTAGCAACTTATGACGTCGATTTCATCCAGCATCGATGACCGTTTAACTTGAAACTTGTACAATTGAGTTCTGTTATCATTTCAAGTTGACCTCCAATATCCTAGGTCAATCGAAGTTCAATCAAAGTTTTAATTTTCACACAAAAAATCAGCAACTTCCGGCTCTTATGTCAGTTTAACCCAATTTTTGTCTCACTGAGTTATGTTATAATTTCAACTCGATCTCCAATATATTAGGTCAATCGGTTTCATTTGGCCCTTTCACTCACTGGTCAAAATTTCAATTTTCACACTTTTTTCACATAGAAAACCAACAACTTCCAACTTCAATTTTTGTCAGTTTGAGCGTCCGTTTAACCTGAGATTTGTCCCATTGAATTCTTTTTATCTTTTTGAGTAGATCAGCACTAGCCTTGTCGTCAGCTACCCCAATTCTCGATGAGTGATCGGAAACCTTAAATCCACGACAACTGCTGCCAAGTTTAATTTTTTAGTGGTTCAAATAATTTAATTACCAATTATGATAGTTTTATTATTGGTAGTAGTATCGTGTAATTTCTGTAAATATAACCGTTGCAAATGTGATAGTAAATGTGGGCTATTAATGGGTTGAACATCTTAATGATATAATGATGTAGCTATCCACCAGTATGAGCTATAGTGACATAAGAGGTGGTGTGTTGGGTTGCTTTTAACTGAAAATATTTCTTGAGAAATGAAACTGTTTACATGTGTATATGATAATTTAAATTTTGGTGATGATAGTTTTATACCTAATTGTGTAATTTCTGAAAATATAACTATTACACATGCATATGATTATTTTGTTATAAAAATATGTTAATTGAGTTGACAACTATTAAAATCATAGTTGAATTGAAAAACATATAAAAATACAAATAGCTGGTGATTACTGAAAATAAGGATTACTGGACATGATATTATTACTAGATGTGATAGTCTTTTATTATTTATGATAATTTTTGAATGATTACTGAATTACAAAAAAAAAAAAAAAAAAGTTGTTGATCATTGAAATAAGGATTAATGGATGTCATAATATTATTATTGCATGTGGTAGTCTTATTATTATTCTTGATATTCTTTGAATGATTACTAGATGTGTGAATCTTATTACCTTATGCGGTAATCTTAGTATTATTATTTCTGATAATTCTATCCCTGATTATGTAATTCTTGAAATATAACTGTTGTAAAATGTATACTATGATAATTATCGAGTTACAAAATAATAGTTTAGTTGAGTTGACAATTATTAAGAATAGGGACCGGAGTTGAGTTATCAAAATAATAGGCTGCTGCGTATTGCCCGAGCCCTCCATCAAGCGGTGAAGAAGGTTATATTTCTTGGCCTGGTTCAAGAGATCCATAAAAATAGGGATCGGTGTCATGGACATCCATGTGTTAGAAAAATTCAGAAATTGAAGGCCAAGTCCACGGAGGAACCAATGACTTTTGGCTAAATCATCAACGGGGCGACCAATTGAAGATAATTGATCACATAAATGTTTAAATTTTTGACTGAATTCATCCATAGTGGAATTTCCACGACGAAGAACTAGTAATTGTTCTCGAAGTTTCAAAGCACGAGAGGTAGAAGCATGGGAGAAAGCAGATTCAAGAGCAAGTCAAGCCGCGCGGGATGTCGTGCAATCAATGACTTCGGCCATGGCTTCTTCGGATAGAGTGGAGAAGATAACACCAAGAGGTTTTTGATCGGTTGTTTTCCAGACTAAATAGGCTGGATTAGGTACAGGGCAGCGACCGGATCAGAGGCGGCGGAGGAGCAGCGATTGTGAGAGGAGGGGGAAGAATGGATACATGAACGTACCCAAGGAGATTAAAGCATGTGAGCACATGCATGATTTGCTTTATATAATTACTATCAATTATTTATATGAATTGTAGGGAATCACACAAGTAATTATTTCTCATGTTTAATTCTTCTGGTGTAACGGGTCGACTAAAGTAGATTGGTGCGAAACTCACAACACTTATATAGGCTTTTTTTTTAAAGTGAAGTTATATAATTATTTGTATATGTATTTTGACGTTTTCTAACTGTTTGGATATGTATTTTCGTTATGAATATATATTGAGAAACTAATAAAAACCATAGTGTGGATAGCAAATATATGATTATGCCATTTTTTTAATTATTTTTCTCAGTTATGTAATTGTTAGTATAATGTATTTTGATTGTTTTCTCGAAGTGTTTGGAAACATGTTTAATGGAAAAAATAAATTGAAAAACAGATTTAATCGATACTCGGATTTACATATGGATATAAGAATTTCGGTTTTAATTATACTTTTCATCTTGAATGAATATGCTAAAATATAAATTTGATATCTTTAAGGGGTGTTAATATTTGTATAATCTTTATTTCTTTCGGGTTCTCCCATCACATTCAGGGTACTTTGCTATACTTACTAACTAATCCTTACATCGCACGTATAAATCAACTTATGAATTATTTATTGTGAATAACAATATAAATTTAAATAGAACGGTATCAGTGCTTGAACGATATATATATTGAACTGGACACCACACAGTTTAAAATACGCCCGTACTTCAAAAAAATTTATGTTTATTTTCATAACTACCACAAAACTTTTAAAAGTATCATTTTGTCGTGTAATGCATGAATCATCTTTATTTTACAATATTAATAGTTAAGAGAGTAAAGGGTTGAAAATTCTTTGTTGCGACAGAGATGATATAATTGTAACAAAAACAATTTTACATCTGAAAATGACTTATAAACTTTATTATGACCGTCCCTCATTGGTTGCCCGCATATCCCATTATCAATAATGTAGCCTATAAAGGTTTTTTTTTTGAATTTAAAATAAACAATATATATTTTTATTTTTTACTTTTGATATAAATAATTCACAACCTTTTTTATTTTAGAATTTCGTTTTGTATTTATTATATTTTCCCGTGACAATCGCGGGGTTCACACTAGTATAACATCTATTATTACATACTTGTCTTACTAAATGTGCACTACCAGACATGTAAATGTGTGTTAACAAACTATTAAATTTGCAATAAAATTTATTGGAAATTGGCTTGAAGAAGCATGACATGTAATGCAAACACTGTTATCATTTTAATTGTATATCAATGTACTTGTAAATGTGAATTAACATGCGTCTAAATGTGCAGTGATTTTCATTTTATTTGGTTTTTCGATAAAATTTCAATTCAAACTTCAAAATCTACAAATTTATTGGGAAAATGGTATGAGTATTTTTTCCTTAAGTCGTAATAATAATATGATGTAATTATTTTGACAATATTTATATTTTTGGGAATTATAGAAAGTTTTAATAGATTAAAGTTATTAATTGGGGAGAGAAGGAAATATAAATAATACTGTATAACTTATATCTAGATGTGCCCACCGGTTCGGGCGAACCGGACGAACCGCCGGTTTGAACCGACGGTCAACGGTTGCGGAAACCGTTGACCACAGTTCAAACCGGAACCGAAACCGCAACCGCCGTTAAGGCGGGCCGGTTCCGGTTTCTCCATACCCCAAACCGTAAACCGGCGGTTCAAACCGCCGGTTTTTAATAAAAAAAATTCAGTCGATCGGACTGCCAGTCGATCGACTTCCCCTCAGTCGATCGACTGAGGTCGTCAGCGAGCCGTTTGAAATCAACGGTCTTGATCTTGTGACCGTTGATGATCAACGGTCGAGATCAAGTGACCGTTGATTCAAACCGCCGGTTCGACCCTAAACCGGCCGATTTGGTCCAAAACCGGCGGTTTATCCGCTTTTTTTTTTTGGATTTTTTCACTCCTATAAATACCCCTCATTCCCAACTTATTTCTCTCACACCAATCTCTCATCTTCTATAATCTCTCTATTCTACATTGCTCTCTTTGCAAATTTTGTGATTTTCAAGATTCTTTAATTATTATCAAACCTTCCTAATTCCAAACTAAACTTAATTAAGTTTAGTATTATAATTCCAAATATATTTCGTAATTTATAGTTAATCCTAAATTTAATCCTACTACTTTAGCCACTACTACTCTTTCTTATTTTTTTGTATTAATATTAACTTCTAAAAAAATGTCAAGCCGTGGAGGTTCTTCTCGTTCCCGTCGTTCCGATAAGGGGAAGAGTATCGCACTCGATGACGACCGCCAATGTCCATCCCATCGGCTTATCACAAGGCAACACTCCTTCGGTCGGTGACTACAATCCCAATCGCATCGAAATTGACGAAAATTGGAGTGATACCGACATTGATCGATGTTATCGAGCCGCCGCCGCCTTTGCCGGTGAAGACGTGCCCGCCCATTGAAGAGGAGGATGAATTGCCTCCTCCAAGAAACCCAAGAACTCGTTCTCGGGCAACAACGGAGTTAAAATCCGACATTTTCAAGAAACATTTTCAAAAAATCGAGATCCCGCCACCCGCAAACGAGCCACAACCGGAAGACGGCAAAAAATGAAAAAGGAGGTACCGTGTCACTTGCAACTATTGTACATCATCTTACCAATTCCTAGAAGAAGGAGGATATGGGAATATGCACAACCATCTCAACAACAAACACCCCGACAAAGTCGGTATCGATAGGACTCAAACGCAACTACAAGGAGGACAAGTAAGTACGAATTCATCTTCTTTATTTACATATTCCGACGCTACTCATAGAAAGGAATTAGCAAAATTTGTTTCTTCTAGATCACTTCCTTTTAACTTTGCCAATGATGATATATGAAAAGTTCACCCAACTTTCTTTTAATCCCTCGAGTACGAGAGTCTCACGCTCTACCCTTACTCGTGATATTAAAAAAGTATTTATATGAAAAGTTCACCCAACTTTCTTTTAATCCCTCGAGTACGAGAGTCTCACGCTCTACCCTTACTCGTGATATTAAAAAAGTTGTTGGTGAATATAAATTAAACTTATGTAATGAATTTGCTAGTTTACCAAACAAAGTTTCAATTTGCTCGAATATTTGGAGTGATCATTGGGAACGAAACTCTTACATGGGTGTTACATGTCATTGGGTTGATAATTCATGGACTTTACAAAAACGCTTGCTTGCATATAGAGATTTTAAAGCTCCTCACAATGCACATAATATTTGTCAATTAATTCATTTGATTCGTCAAGAATATGGTTTAGTTGAAAAAATATTTTTTCATTTGACAATGCAACTTCTAATACGGCGAGTGTTAATGAGCTTATTAGTATTTGTAAACCATCTATTGGTGGCTTGTTTTTTCATATTAGATGCATATGCCATATTTTGAATTTGTGTGCTCAAGATGGTTTGAATGTTTTGAAAAATGAACTTTCTCCAATTAAAGCGGCGGTCACGTGTATTCATAGAAATAAATCTTTGCAACGAAAATTGGCAAGATTTTGTAGGGAAAACGAGTTTGAACCTAATATTTCTTCAACCGATGTGCCTACTCGTTGGAACTCTACATATAAATTATTGAAAGATACATATTCGTATAGAGAGGTTTTGTGTTCATTTTTTACCCAACAAGAAACCGGAATTATGTTATGTACAAACCAATGGTCTACGTGTAACTATTTGAAAAAAGTTTTAAAGGTGTTTAATGATGCTACTAATTTATTTTCCGGTGTTTATTATCCTACTTCTCACCTTGTTGTTGAAAATTGTGTTAAAATTGCATTCGTCTTTAAGGAGTGCATGAAAAATGAACGATTGGAAGAATGTGTTACTTCTATGAAACGAAAATGGTTGAAGTATTTCATTCCATTCCAAGTATATTTTTAGTTGCTACATTATTAGATCCTAATAATAGAGAAAGTGGTTTAGAATTTTATCTTAATAGTTATTATGATACTTTATTGCCGTTTGAAAACTATGAATATCCTTCCGTTGAAACTATTATTCAAAATGTGAAAAAGTCTTTATATGATATGTTTAAAGAATATAGTATAAATTTTGATGGTCCTCTTCCTATGAGTTCCGGGCGATAAACTTCTACTAGAAGTGATAATCCTAGTAGAAGTGGTGACGGCGACGATGAAATTGAGGGATTTCAAGATTTTTTGAAACAAAAAAAGTCACGAATGGGGAGTTCGGGTTATTCATTCGATTCTAACCCTTATCGAGAACTTGAAGCTTATCTAACAACGGCTTTTGAGTATGGAACGTTGGGAGAAAATGAAGCCGATAGCGAGTTTGATATTTTGAATTGGTGGGCATCGAGAAAATCACTTTATCCCGTTGTTAACATCATTGCGAGGGAGATATTGGTCGTTCCCGTATCAACCGTTTCAGTCGAACAAGCATTTAGTGAAGGGGGGTACATGCTGGACGAGCGGAGATCCAAACTTACACCTCACAATCTCGAGTGTCAAATGTTATTGCATGATTGGGTCAACGCTGATCGATGGAAACAAAAAAACGTTCTTAGTGAAGATGAAGAGAGCGAGACGTATTATGATACTACGGGATCTAGCAACGAGTCGGTAAATGGATGAGTATGGTACCCCCCGCACCACCGCTTCCGATTTCAAGGTAAGTAAGGTAAGTGAGAACTACGTGGACTTTGATTCCCAAGATAAGGGATACGTAGGCAACTATCTTCAATTATTTGAAATTAAAATTTCAAATTTTAACTTCAAATATTTGAAAATAGTTCAAATCCAATTTCTTTTTAATTTCCTTTTTTGAATTTATTAAAACTCTTCTATTATATTTTTTTTTAATTTTTACTTCAAAATATTTTTTATTTGACCAGTCGATCGACTAGATTGGTCAGTCGATCGACTGGTCAATCAGTCGATCGACTAGTTCTATCCAAATCGACTGGAGAACAGAGAGTTTGGCAATTTTGGGCGAAGCAGTCGATCGACCTCTTCTCACCCGATCGACTGAGTGAAAATTAAAAAAACAAAAACAAAAACAAAAAAACGTGAAAACCGTCCAAACCGGCCAAACCGAACCGGGACCAAACCGTGAACCGGCGGTTTGCAAACCGGCACAAACTGTCCGGTTTCACGGTTCAGTTCCAGTTGGAGGTTTCCGCCGAAATCGAACCGGCGGTTCGAACCGCCTGGACACGTCTACTTATATCAGTATAATATTATTCTTCATTAAATACTAATTGGTGTATATTTGGAAATATATTGATACGTATTTAAAAAACGATGTTGTATTTATTATTCAAACTAATTTATATATATCGAATATGATCTATATATACATATATCAGGAAAAAGTATTTTATAGTATATTGCATGCATCGCGTGCGGCCAATTAATGTGTACTCATTATAATTTCATAGAGTTGCTGGGTTTTAAAATTTCATGGAACTGTCACAAACTACAAAACTATTTTTTGTCCAACAGCTCATAAGATAAATGCAGGCATGCATTATTGTTCGATTCTTGTCTTATAAAACAAAACAAAATAATCTTCTTCCTACCAGTATTGAATGAAATATTTGAATCAAGTGAAAAGTATTAATGGTAAATGGAATTTTGAATATTACTTAATGTTCTTTTTTATTCTTAGAAAATTACAAGACGGTCTACTTGTATGTCCCGATTGTTGCTTCGAAAAGTTCAGTGATTGAAGCACAATATTGATCTTCCATATTCTCGGCCATAAAAATAATATTCATTCTGTCACAATATAATAGGCACATTTTCCTTTTCATCTATATACGGCGAATAAAATTTTTATTTTTTTTCCATTCCTGATAGCTCTTTACTTATTATGACCAGATTAAAGAGTCTAATGCAATTCTCCATTTATAATTTGGGGTATAAAATGAAAGTGTGGAAATTTTATGTTAACCAATATCGTGATGTTTCCTTAACCTATGTGCAAAAGGAAACGAGTATTTTATTTTGGGATGGTGAAAATATCAATTGCTATTTAGATTTTTCTTTATTTCCATATATATTTACCCATCAGATAAATATTGCTTTTCCTCTACTTATATGTTAAACAAAGACGATTAAAGATGGAGCAGCTAATTAATTTAAGGAAAAATTCCCGTATAGTCCAAAATATAAAATCAATTGTTCTAAAACTCCATTGAATATAAAAGTTTCATAATAATCCAATTACTATAATAATATACTAAACTACCCTTAATAGATTCTTCTCAAGAAGAGGAGTTGAAACAATCAAATTATGACATGCTAATAAAATTCATTTAATGCAATTTCAATTTTTCCAAACTTGAAGTCTAACCAATAAAGTAAAATATGATAAATAAGGTAATTGCAACTTTACAAAAAAAACGTAGGGAAAATGACAATTAGGTATCTTTGTGTTCCACAAATCATCTTTCCATAATCTAAATTATATGAAATACTATTACATGATTAATTACGAACTACTCTGTTAAAATTACAAACTATTTTGTTCAGATTGCGAACTACGTACTTCTTTGTTAAAATTACAAACTACTTTGTTTATATAAGACTACTAAATTATCCTTTTTAACTATTTTATTTTGTTTTTCAAAAATTCAGAGCTACTCGTGTAAATTTTGAAAAATTACACACTACTTCGTATAATTTTTGGGAAATTACATACTACTTCGCATAATTTTTTGAGAAATTAGGTACTACTTTGCATAAATTGCATACTATTTCACAAAATTTTTGGAAAATTACAAACTACTTTCCACGATTTTTAAAAAATTACATACTACTTTGCTGGATTAATTACAAGCTATTATTATAAATTATTAAATAATACTATTAGTATTAAGTAATTAATTTGTTGGTTAGTTTCCTAGGTTATAATCATTGATACTTTAAATATACATGTTATTAGGATTTAAAAGTCTAATTTCTAAATTATAATTATACAAACAAATATGGATACAAGTTTATTCACATTCACATTAAGACTGAAAAATTATAATTAATATTCTCTCCTTTCCAACTTCAAAATTATAATTATAGTGGCTTATTTGTTGGCTTTATATGCTAACTTTCAGTCTCATAATTTACATAGTTTAATAATTTAGACAAATTGCTAAATTAGTGGGATTTCTGGTAGCAAATTGGGACATAGCTTAATAGGAACATATTTAATTTAGGGGAGTGAGAGAGTTAGAGAGAGAGAGAGAGAGAGAGAGGGAGATGTGGGGGTATTTTTGATAGTTTAAATATAATTTTGTATTAAATGGGAAGTATTTGGTTTATATATGAATTAAAAGAGTCATTGGATTATATGAGAATTGAGATTGATGTTTTGGTAGTATTTGAGAATTTTCCCTTAATTTAATATTCTAAAATTCATTGTGCCTTATTCGTGCAGTAGACATTTAAACAAGAAATCAAGGAAAACATGCCTTGGACGTGTTTTAAAACACACACATATTTCATAGCGCAAAGAAAATACAAAAAAATAAGAGGACAAAAAAAAATGGCCTGGCTGTTTTTCTAAACACGGCCGTTTTTTCACCGGATGACCAATTTTGGAAAACATGGCCAGGCCGTGTTTTCGTCCTGTTGGCCATGTTTCCAACCGAATAGTGCGATTTTATAGTTATGGGCCCCGTTTTCTCTATCTTTCGAAGGGCTATTAGGAAATACACTTGGAAAACTATAGATAAAAGCCCTATGATGTTTTTTAACACAATTTTGGAGGTTAGAAGATTACAACAACAAGCAAGAAAAGTATACGAGAAGAGATTGAAGGAGTTCTTGAAGAAACCGTCAAACATACTTCGAAGACTCGCTAGGGAAGTAATTTTATCTTTGATTTGAAGACTAAAACTTGTAAACATGATTTCTCCTTTCTTGGATTTATTTTTTTACACTTCTTTTGATCTCAATTCAATCATGAACTAAACTTCTTATGTGTTTGGATTGAGATGAATTCTAAATTTAACTTGTGAATGAGTATTGGTTGATTTATATTATTTTATATTTTTCATTCGATTTGCTTGTGCTTTTTATCAATTTTCTCAACTTGATAATTTAGTTTATTTATTTGGGTTTCATTAGTACAAAAAACGCCATTGAAATAAGGGTATAGGTATCGGTTGTAGTAAACAACCGATGCCTAATGTCGCGTGGGGTCTTTTTTATAATTAAAAAAGTTATAGGCATTGGTTGTTAAGTAGAAACCGATGCCTATGGTCGCGCGGATTTTTTTTTTTGTAATAAATAAAAGTTATATGCATCGATTTTACCAAACAACCGATGTCTATAATAGTTCGAGAATACTTATGTGCACCGATTGTTTAGATACAACCGATGTCTATAATAATAATAAAATTTAAATTCTCATTAAAATACATAGGCATCGGTTAGTCAACATAACCAATGCCTATAATTAAATATGAGCATCAGTTGTTGATTTAGAACAAATGCATATGTTAAATTAAAAAAAATTCTTTTGTCGGAATACCATAGCATCGGTTCTCCAGAACTGATTTTAAAACCAACACTCTCAGGCCTGAACTAAATTAATTAAAAGGAGCAGATCGATTTTACTCGTCTTCCTTTCTCCCCCTCTACGGTTCCACCATCTCCCTCCACTCTTACTCCTCGCGAGTTCTCTCTCTCTTTCTCTACACACATACGATCTTTATACAGCTGATGATATTGCCCTCAAAATAGCTTCATCCCTTCAGGTTTTTCTTTTTCTTTTCTTTTCTTTGTTTTTCCAAAATCAACTATAAATGTAGATCCGAAAATAAATCCAGCACCGTATATGAATTTCAGTTAACAATTTCTCCAATTCAATTAAGAAAACAAACAATATCCCAACAACACAATCCTTCATAACCCTAACAATTACAAACCATACAAAACCCTAGCCCCCAAATCCGTAAAGAGTGCATCACTGTCTCTTGAGCGCGTAAACCACGTCCATGGCGGTCACCGTCTTGCGGCGAGCGTGATCGGTGTAGGTGACGATATCACGAATGACCGTCTTGCCTCGTAGATGAGGCCACTGATGCGCTTCACGCTGCCACGGCGAGCCAGACGCCAGATGGCCGGCTTGGTGATTTCCTGGATGTTATCCCTCAGCACCTTCCTATGACGCTTAGCTCCGCCCTTTCCCAAGCCTTTTCCTCCCTTTCCTCTTCCAGACATTTTTCGATTAAGTTGTGTGTAACTGTGGAGCGGGGTTTATTCTTCTTGGTGAATCTTGACTTTGGCTTTCACTGTTGTGTTTGCGGTTTTTCTTTTTCTTTTTCCCCCTTTCTTACCAAATACTAGAATTTCTTGTTTTGGGAATTTTGACTGATTAAAAAATTTAATCTTTGTTTCAGGCTCTTGATGTTTGCTCGCTGGGCAGCTGCTCAAGATTTTAGAGGGATTTGTGTGGGTCTGATTGTGTGTGGGCGGTTCTATGCAGAGACAGGTGGCCTGCACTTTCGTGGATGATATTCAAGAAGTGGACTCCAATTCTAAGGTCGTTTTTATTTATTTGTTTGTTATTTTCTCCATAGTTTATTGTATTTGAGAATAAATTTTGATTTTTCTTTTTCTAAACAGTGAATTAGCTTCATTTTGTCGGGAAAATGGTGAAAGAGAGACATTACATCATATCTTACTTAGTGAGTACACTATGGTTGTCCAATTCCCTTCACTTGTTAACGCTGCTTAGAAAATATTGTCTACATAGATGGAAAATCTGTATAACTCGCAGTTAATGCCTCAGACCAATTAAGTTCATTTTGCCGTCTCGTTAGATTGGTTGTGTTTTTACTTGTCGAAAATTGAAAGTACACACTTTTTTTTTTTTTTGCTTGTTCTTTCTTGTTTGGCATTTCCCTTCTCTGTGAGTTCAAATGCATGTAATAAAGTTAAGATTCCTGGTTAGCATTTTCTAAACAATTTTTGTCATTAAATGCCAAGATGACTTGAGAGGTATTATGTTACTGAGGTTTGATTTTGCACTCTAGCTCTATGAGAGTGTATAAATTTAAGAAGAAGATTGCTTTGTTTGATGGTGTGCATGAAAGGGCATGGTTTGTTTACAAAACTATAACATTAGGAGAGCTTATATTTAAAATAAGCTTAGTTATACAACCTCTATATCTCTAGCTTTTATTAGCCTTGAAAAACCTTTGGCACTAGTAACTAGTTTCAGTAACAGTGAAATGACAATAAATATTCATTATTTTATTGAGAACTGTGGGAAGTCCATTAACTTATGAATTGTTGAATAATTCCAAATTATTTTAAGATTTTATTTTATTTTTAATAAATTATTAGACAGAGTGAGAAAGATGACATAATCACAGTATTTGCCGCTTCTTTGAGGACTGTGTCCTTCAAAACAATCCATGCACAAATATTGCTCTGCTCATTTTCCATTGCTACACTAATTCTAATTAAAATAAAACCCACATATATTTCACATTTTAGTGTTTGCATTGCAAATGCTAACTTCTGCTTCATTCAAAGAGAATTAAAAAGCAGGTAGATTTTAGATCTAAAGGTTCATGGTAATAATGGACTTTGTTATCGAAGCCTTAAAGCTTTTGTGATTTTTATGGTTAAACTTTCTTAATTGTAATTTCAGTGCTATTATTTATAATTATAACTCTTAGATGTTGTTTCAATGGTGATTAAGGGAAGGAACAATTACATTGGTTGTTGTTTAGTGAAACTGGGAGTAGGTAAGCCTTTTTTGTTTCTGTGTTCATTTTCTTTTCTTTTTTTCTTGCCATATTGATCACTGTGTTTCTCTTTGCTGTGAAATATGAGAAGAAGTGTGTGTGTCTTTCGATGACATTCAGTCTTTAAAACATTGGTTTGTTTGTTTGTTTGTATTTTTTTAAAATATATTTATTGAAAATGTTGAAACAATTGCAGGTGCTTTGGGGCAGGTAGTTGCCCGTCAAAGCGCGTGATGTGCGCCAGGGAGCTGATAGATGATGAAGCTGAGCAGTTTCTTGCACATGGTTTCGTCGACCCAGATCAGCAATGGCCATGGCTGGCTAATAGGATGGTTGTCAGGGTACCATATTCGTATAGTCAATTTGTTCATTATTTTGATATTTTGGGCTGGATCTAGAATTCTATTTAGTTTGAAGGTTTGTGTGAATTCATGGGGAAAATTAAAGTTTCCTTTCCTTTGCTATTCTGAAGATTTTTTAATGATAATTATAATGAACTTGTGTGGTTGTATTGTCTAGTTCATTTCATGGCTACTCTTAATGCTATTTTTGTTCATAAATCACCTGCTTTGGGAAACATATTAGAGGATGAAGAATTTGATTTTTGTAGATAGGTTTCAGGATCATGAGGCCCATATACTGCGGGAACCGATGCCTAATGTATAGATATTAGGCATCGGTTGTTTGAATAAACCGACGTCTATTGGTATACATTAGGCATCGGTTGTTTGACCAAAATCGATGCCTAATATATAGATAAGGCATCGGTTTAGACAAACAATCGATGCTTATGTCAGTTATTAGCATCGATTGTATGACAAAACCGATGTCTATATCTATACATTGAGCATCAGTTGTTTGATCAAAACCGATGCCTAATGTATAGATTAAGCATCAGTTGTAGTAAACTACCGATGCTTATGTCAGTTATTAGCATCGGTTGTCTGACCAAATTGATGTCTATATCTATACATTAGACATCAGTTGTTTGGCTAAAACCGATGCCTAATGTATAGATTAGGCATCAGTTTTGGTCAAACAACCGATGCTTATATCAGTTATTAGCATCGGTTGTAGATTCGATGCCTATTAGCAAAAACAACTGACACTGTTGGGGGTTTTCTGTAGTAGTGTTTGTTCTTTAGTGAAGCGAAGTAGAGTAAGAACACGCACAAGTAGAAGGAGTTGCATGAAATCCTACCACGATTCTAATATTCAAAGTTATATTTTCAAGTTCTAATCTAACATTTGTTTAAAACTTATACTACTTGTCTATGATGTTTTTAAGTTTTTTATTTTTCAAAGTTTTAAGATAATTATATAAATTTAAATAATAATCTCTTATATATTTTTCTTATCTCAAGTTTTGAGATTTATTTAGTATTATATTACAATGTTTTATATTTGGATTTTCATTTTGTTTGTTTTATAATTTGTTAAATATTTGTTGTTTGTATTATTAAACTTTTCACATAATTAAGAATTTTGCACAAAATAAATCAATTGACATATTAACAAATTTAATTATTCACATAATTAATAATTTCATCACAAATTAAAAAATTTAAATTTCATAAACATATAAATTATTAATTATGTGAATTATTAAATTTGTTAATATGTCAATTGATTTATTTTGTGCAAAATTCTTAATTATGTGAAAAATTAAATTATATGAAATTATTAATTATGTGAAAAATCGAATTTATTCGTTTCTTGTCCTTCGGATTAGGGTGAAACCTAATAGGGGAATTCTTGTTCGCATTGCTATTTTGAGGGTTTTAATTAGAAAAAGATTCCGGTTAATCAACTCGAGGTTATGATTAATTCACTCGAAACTCGTGGTTTTAATTAAAATAGAGAGTTTTTACGGTCTTTGAAAGAGTGAAATAATATGCGGATTTAGTAGTACTTAAGTGGTTTTGATGATTTATTTGGGTACAATCACAAGGTGAATGTAAGGGGATTCTGTATTCAAACACATTCTTCTCACATATTCATTCTTCAAAAATAACATCTAGTTTTTCATCTTATTTAATCACTTGTTTAGTTTATTTACATATTTTTAAGTAGATTTTTAAAACAACCTTTTATTTGGTAGATTAAATAATAAAAAGACGGTTAGTACTAATAATCATAATGCTCGTGGGAACGATATCCGATACTCTATAACTATACACTATAAATGACTGGTGCACTTGTCGAGACTCTTATAGAGTAACTTATTAGTCATCACTATACTTGGTCCACCTCCTGTAATAACAGTTCTCTAAGATACTACAACACCAACGACTATAGCACCAGCGACCTCACTACAATTTCATGCGATCTCACCATAATCACCTTCGACCTCACCATATATAATCACCTGCGACCTCATCACAATCACTTGGGACCTCACCACAGCCTCATATTTCATATAAGTCCAGCTCTATACATCAACCAATCTCACCACCCTTAAGTTAATCCAGCCCCTCTAGTATTCCTCTCACTGTCGTATTACCATTTATGAGTCCTACACATACTTCTCCTTTTCCTTCTTATACAATGATTTGTACATATTTATGTATGATTTTCGTGAGTTTTTGTGTCTTGTGTGTGCTTTAGTCGGATTTTAGTCATATTTTATCCCATTTTTCATTATTTTGCATTTTCGTAGTATTTATCGTGTTTTTCGTATTTCTCTTTTACTTTTTTATAATTTTAATGTTATTTTATTTTTGTTTATTTTAGGGTAGTCGATCAAGCCTAGTAACGTTCCCGAGGATCACAACTGCCTAAATATGACGAAAACACGACTCGTACCCGCGAAACACAGACATCGATCGACACGTGCATCGAAGCCTAATCGACGCGTCGTCAATGCCCAGTCGACACGCCATGGACGAGGCTATCTTCCAGCATCAGTGGTCAGACCGTTTTCGGCCATTTTTGGGTAAAAGGACTATTTTTTCCTCACTTTCAAACCTATAAATATAACCTTTCATTCTCAGAATAACAACTTTTGAACCCCCCCTAGGGTTTGAATGCCCAACAATATCTCTCTTTCTTCTTCAACTTTTCCATTTCTTCTTCATGAAATTCCCACATAGCTTGGTCTAGATTCACATATTTCTCATTTGAACGTTGAAACCCTCCAATTTTATTAGTAAGCTTTCATTTCCTTTCTTTTATAATTCCAATTTCTTGATTGCTTTGATTATGAACTTTCTTGTTGGATTTGTGATGTTCTTGATTCGTAATTATTTTTCATTCATTTGTCATGGTTTTATGTTATATAATTGTTAGAAATTTATATGATTATAATTATTGTTATTCAAAAATTATTTTTCATTGTTGCTTTATTTCAAGCCTTTTATATTTAATCATGTTCATGTTTGCGTTGAGTTTGAATTGCTGCATTTCTTGATGATTGTTGGTTAGAATTCATGTGTCTAGTGCCTAGATGAGTTTAGAACTATCAATTGGCGTTGATGAGTGTTTAATCTACAAGTTGGGACTGATAACCCTAACTCGTAGATCAAGTGTTCGATAAAATATCAATTGATCATGGAGACGATTCTAGAGCCCTAGACCCAGTTTTATTAATCTTTTCAAAGTTTTGGATTTCATTGCTCGTCATTTAAATCCTTGCCTTAGACATTACAACTTCACAAACCAAAATTTGACTGCATTTTTAGAATAGTTTTTTCCTTATTTTCTTATTCGTGAATCAAACACGAAAAATACTTTTGATTAGTCTTCCTCGATACATTCGACTCGAGTCAAACTTACCACTTACAATCGCTCCGTTCTATTGCAGACGAACTTTTCTAAAATAAAAAGTAAGTGCAAAAAAGTTCGATTCATATAGGCACTAAAACTTTTGCAGAAAATCACCACATGATAACAAGGGCTAAAGCAGGAATTTACAAGCCCAAGGTGCTCAACACACAACTCCTTGATTTCAGAAAGCCCTCCTCCTATATTGAAGCCTTAACTAATTCCAGATGGAAAATAGCTATGTGTGAATAGTACGCAGCTCTAGTTAAGAATTAGACCTGGTCTCTTTCTGAGCTATATCCAGGCAAGTCTTTGATTGGTTGCAAGTTCAAATTGGAAACTCATGCTGATGGAAGTAGCTCGGTATAAAGCCAAATTAGATGCCAAAGGATGCAATCAAGTACCAAGCTTTGATTTTTCTAAAACATTCAATCCTATTGTGAAAGCTACCACTATTAGAATTTTGCTCTCTATAGATGTAAACTGTAACTGGTCCGTAAAGCAATTGGATGTAAATAATATACTTTTGAATGGAGAGCTGGACAGGGAGATCTTCATGGCTCAGCCACCTGATTTTGAACAGGATAGTAATAAATTTCGAGTGTGCAAATTGTCTAAAGTAATTTATGGGCTTAAACAGGCTCCTCGAGCCTGTTTGGAAATTGCGAGTTGTTCTTCTTCAATTTGGCTTCTATACTTCAAAGGCTGATTCTCTTTTCTACAACAGCACTTCCTCTGGTTGCGTTTGGCCATTGGTGTATGTTGATGACATTTTAGTCACAAGAAGCAACAAAGACGGGATTGCAAAGCTTATTACTCATCTTGATTCAGCTTTTTCATTAAAGAATTTATGTGAACTGCATTTCTTGGTATTAAGCTCCCATACCGCTCAGGGTCTGCATTTAAATCAGGGAAAGTACATTATGAATATCTTGAAAAGAGATGGTATGACTGGAGCTAAAGCCACCTCAACACCGATGATTGTCTCTCCTATTCTGTCTAACCCCAAGGAGAACCAACTATTGATCCATCATTTTCCAGAGTATTATTGGAGACCTTCAGTACACTACCATCACTAAGCCTAACATCTCTTATAGTGTCAACAAGGTGTGCCAATATATGCACTGCCCTCTCAGCACACACTGACGAGCTGTCAAGAGAATTCTGGGACACCTCGCTGGTACAGTTCGTTATGAAATCACCTACAGTAAAACCTAACACTTCACTCTTATGGTACATGGAACAATTCAAATATTAATTAATAGATTTATCTTCTAAAAAAAATAAAAATCATTTCTCTAATATCGAGTTTATGTTTCTTTCTCTTTATTATCATTTCTTGTAATGTATTGTAGGCATAATCCACTTTGAAAATAGTTATCATACTGTGCACCTAATAATTTAAGAGGTATTCACCATATGTTCCAATAGGTAAATATATCATCCTAAATAGTCAATTGATATTTTAACTTACCATTTAATCCAAAATACTACGTAAGATTACTAATTATTTATCAATTTTTTTGTTCAATATTTTTTTTCTTTCAAGTATAATTAAACTAAAATTCATATTATTTTATATCCATACTACTTTATATTAATTTCATACTACAAAATCTATACTACTTCATATTAATTTCATACTACAAAATCCATACTACTTCATATTAATTTCATAATACCCGCCACCGTCCATACTACGTCATATTAATTTCATACTACAAAATTCATACTGCTTCATATTAATTTCATACTAGTCTACAGTTGATAATATGAAATATGTAGGTTTTGTCCATGCTATCATACAAATTATTCTTTTATTTCAATATGTTTTTTTAAATTTCAATACTTTATATATAGTATGAAATTTATAGTGATATTATGAATTTTATACTGACTCTAACCAAATATCATACTAACTATAAACTTACAATTTAATAAAAATTCATACTAAACTAATTAAATTCATACTTAAGACTATTGAATTTCATATTAATCGTATTTTATAAACTTGTAATTAAAAACACACATTAAACAAATCGTATAATATTGAGCAATCAAATGGGCTTTATTAAAGCAAACCCACTAGTTGTCTTATTTTCCCCATTTTAATACACAACCAGTTCCAGTTCAAAGGGGAATGAACTAACACCCATAAACACGTAAACATAGGATTCCCAATTTTGCCAAAATCCTTTTGAATTCTGTATAATTAAAAAGCAGAAACCTAATTTGTCTAAAACATCAATTTGAGACCTTGATCTACTTCTCCTTCTCATTGACCCAGGGCCACCTGACGTAACAATCATCGGTGAGGTAGGCGATGACAACCATCAGGTTCAAGATCCATCTTATTTTTCAAGATGTGGTTTTGGGTTGTCCGTAATCTAGGCAGCAGATGTCGGAGGCGTGGCATTGTTGGGCCAGTGACGAAGACTTCGCTGACATCACGCGGTGGTTGGGCTAGAGATCGATCATCACATGGTGGATGGGCTAGCGATTCAACTCGAATTTTCTTTCAGCATTCGTCGTCGGCAGCAGATGGTTCGGTTGTCCCTATCACAGAAGATAGGCAAGCATTGCTCGTGGAGGTTGTGGGGTGTTGGGGGCGACTGGTTTAGGGTAATCGAGGAAGTGGGAATTTATGTTAAAATTCTAGGATTTTGTGTAGGTGGAATATATATATATATATATATATATATATATATATATATTAGTTTTTTTTAAGTATAAGGCTATTTTTAATAATTTAAGTTGTAATTTTGATTTAATGGAATGGATTTAACTTAAATGAGATGAAATTAAAGTTAGATGATTATTTGGGAGTTAAGACTCATCTAAGTGTAGTAAATGGAAATTATCCAATAATTTAATTTATCATTATATATAATTGATATATATTATTATATATGTAATTGGTACATATCATCACATTTAACTGATATACATATTATATATCACGAATAATTGAAATTCTAAATCTAAAATCCTAAAATGAAAAAAATAAACCTCAAACGAAAAACAAAACCCTAAAATGAAAAACTAAACACCAAAATTGAATATTACACTCTAAACTCTAAATTTCTATCGTACATCATCACATATAACTAACACATATCATCACATATAACTGGTAGAATGATAGATTTTTGACGGAACCCTAAATAGAAAATTAAATTAAAAAATTAAAAAAATTACATCCTAAAAATAAAAACGAAACCCTAAAATGTAAAACTAAACTCCAAAATGAAAAATTAAACCCAAAATTTTAAATTTTTATCACATATTATCACGTATCATATATCAATTACGTATAACTATCATAGATTATCATATATATATATATATATATATATATATATATTATATATATATAATGACTGATAAAGATTTTCATGTATTAAGTACCCCTTTGCAAGAGAGTTTCCACTTGGAGTATCGATACTCAAAATAATATCACACCCCCAAAAGCCAAAACTAAAATAAAATGAATTGAATTGCACTTAGGCAATAAACTTGCCACTATTTTTTTGAAGAATAATTATCAAGGACGGAATTATATTTACATCAATTGTAAATCCACGGCTTTATTACACCTATAATCAAGACGTTATGGCTCCAATTCATAATCAACCACAAGCATAAAAACTACTTATCACAGATTGATTTGCGTGGAGTGGTAGCTTAAGTCGTATTACAACCTCACACGACATTCGTTTTATTTGTTTGTTTGTTTATTCTTTTCCTTTTCACTACAAAGCTTAGTAAAAAAACCCTATTATAGTTAGCAGCCCAGCTGCTTCAGAGTGAGAGCTGCACGAAGTCTCTTCACTACTTCTTTGACTGTCAAGTCGAATTCTTTCTCCATCTACACCAAATACATGAAGAAAAAGTGTTTAATTGATTAGTCTAAAGAATTTTTTTATGGAATCAATTAATCTAAAGAATTTTACCCGTGTGGATTGGCTGAAATTGTAAACACGAGAGTCGTAAATCCAGAATTCTGAAATTAGATAATATATGGCTACGAATACTTCTAGATAATATATAATATGTTCAAAAAAATTTATATTATCAAATAAAATTATATATTAACATTAATAAATAGAAATATATTTTCTTATCAGAAATGAAAACGGTATGCTTATTATTAACGAACAAACATTGGAAGTTTATTTCAATAAATAAATTTCTTCTTCCACACTTACATTGAACAAATGACATGTTTTATTCATTGAAATCTGGATAATTTTATAATTATAATATGCAAAGTTTTTATTTTTGTTCTATTATATTGACCATATTTCAGAAAAAGTGCGTGAGGCATTATCAAACAACGCCCGTTAAGTTGGCAATTCATCAAAAAAAAAAAACTCAATCGAGCTTTTTTTTGCTGCCGTGGAATGATTCAGTACTTTCTTATCGTTTTTCTTTAATTTTAAATATTAAATTAAAAAAAAAAATTGGGCAATATAGTGAACAAAATAAAAAATTTCCGCATAATATCATTATGTGCATATGACATTTATCAAATGTAAATAAATTTTGGAATATTTTGTTGTTATACTATACACTAGGAAAATAAAAAATACCTCGGCAACAATTGTAATGTCAAGAGCCAAACTACCGAAGGGGGTGACATTAGTGTTGACAACAGCCAAGTTGAGCTTCTCAACTTTGCCAAGTAAATTGACCAAAACACCCTTTTGTCTCTCGCAGTGGACCCTGAGAAGTATCTGGCTGTTGCAGACCCTGGCTTCGATCTCCGGCAGCGGCAGCTCGTCGGACTCGTCGGAGGAGCCCTCGTCCTCCGCCATGATCTGTGACTTCTTGACGAGCACAACCGATTCCATTGTCTGCTTCGTTGATTGCTCCTCCAATGTCTTCACTCTTTCTTGGAGGTGTTTTAAGTATTTTATGGCATCCCCCAGTACTGATGTTTTATCCATCTGCAATATTTAATTGATCGACATATATAATAAATTTATTTCTTGTATGTATGTATGTATGTATGTATGTATGTATGTATGTATGTATACCTTCTTGAGGCCAGGAACGATAGTCGAAAGAGCTACGAACCGCTGGCTTAATTGCTCCCGCCTCTTTCTCTCCGCGACAATATGATCATAAGTCTGAGAAGGCGGCCTAATCCGGCTGGGCTTTTTGGTTGGCTGGGCTTGCTTCGACTGCTCTTCGGGCTCGCCCTGAGTCCTCAGGACTTCCGAAACGGCCGCCTCTTCATCCGGGCTCAACGGCCTAGGGTTCGTCGCCTGCTGGTGATGATTTTCGGCAGCGTTTCCGAAATTGAGAATGATCGGAGCTGAATTATTAATGTTGGTCGAGAAACTCGAGAAATTGTTGGGTTTTTGCAGCTTGGGCGGCGGCTCATGTGGACCGGCCAGATGATCCGCGCACAAGGAAGTGATGGAATTTGAGCTGGGGGTGTTGATGAGAGTTGAAGAAATGGACGAGGAGTTGTGCCCAGCGGATAGACACGTGTCGAAGTCCTGTCCGAGAACGGCCGCGATTTCGTCCTCCAGCGAATATTCCATCAAGTCACACTGATTATCCATGAAGAATGAATTGTCTAGGCCCTGCAATAGTAATAGTAAAATGACCAAAACAACCCTACTTAACAATATCTGGGAAAGTCATAATAGTTTAAATTTTACCATCTCCGAGAGCCACGAAACTTCGGAGCAATCCATACTGATAATATCGGCTCGCTATCTATCTCCGAATTTCTGAAAATTAAAATATAAGTAAATCAAATACTAATAATAATATATTCTGAAAATCACGTCTTTTTAGAGTTTTCCAAAATCCCCTTAATTAATATATTAATTAAATGACCAGAAGTTTGTAACAAGGAAAAAGGGCTCATTTCCAAACTTATGTATGTTTCATTCCAAGGAAACAGAAACAAAGCTTAATGTACCTTCCGTATGAAGTGTTTGGAGTTCACTGTCGAGTTAGACTGATGGGGAGAAGAGAAGACCCTCGATACGGCATTACTTATATAGAGGTATATTTTCGGAATGTGTGCGCGCGCGTGAGAATGTGAGAGAGAGACTCTTTTCCAATTGAGAGGCTATAATTAATTGATTATTGGAATCGTCTAATCTCAACTATGCCCTGAAATCTGAATGTATGGATATACACTAGTCTCATTTGGTTGGCTGAAAATGTAATTTAAATGGAGTGTCTAATGTTATCAAAATAAAGAAAATTCTTTTTTCTATTTTTATATATTTTCTTGGGTCAAAAATGTGACACGAGTAAGGATGAAAATATCGATTTTGTACATATTCTCATTTTAGTTTATTCTCCTTGGTGTCTAGATATATATAAAAATGCTCATGAAACTCTTTGTATAAGTACACGTGTCATTTGGATATTATTTTCGTTGATATTATTAAGTAAAAATAGTTATCTTAACTAGAAATGACCACTTAGTCCTCGTTCATGGAGTTTGAAAGGACGAATCTATATATATATAATAACAATGTTTTCTATATGAGTCAATTGTTTTGTCTCCCGCTAAAACTGTTTTCTTTTCCCCAAAGAGAAATTTTTTTGGCGCAAAAGCCACTTTTGTTGACTTTTCAACTGTTTTTTTT
>BMAC01000002.1:858750-875151 GCA_014905375.1 Phtheirospermum japonicum | reverse complement strand
TATATATATATATATACTATTATTTATATATGTATAATAACGTAATGATTTGAAGAATAAAAACTTAAAGATATATATAATAATAATATAAGTCATTCGAGAATTATAAAAGTAAGTTAAATGTATATAGAGAGAAATAAATAATCGGGTGTAATAATTTTATAGTATTAAAGGCTACATTCTAAATAATTATCTGTTTTATTCTATAATATTATTGTTCTATAAAAATATATTAAAAGGTGATTAATTTCTAAATAATTATTTCATAAATCTGAATAAATAAAAAATAAAAAATGATAAGATAAAATAAAATAAAACAATTACTAGATAAGAAAATAATAAAAATTTGTATTCGAATAAATGAGGGTCGGACCACCAAATTAATTGAGAGCTTTTGTAAATAAAATTTAAAATCTTATAATATAATAATACTAAATATATCTCAAGACTTGAAATCTATAAAATTTATAATAATTTATATATTTGTTTAATAAACTTGTAATATAAAAAACTAGAATATATATAGATTATTAATGTAAGTCATTAAGAAATTATAAAAGTAAATTAAATATATATAGAGGAATAAATATTTAATCATGCACAATTAATTAATATAATTAAAAACAAAAGGCATGATAGAAATGTTGTAAAATATTATAAAATAAGTCTCAAATTAATTCTAAATATGATACAAATATAATAAAGTTTGACTAGCTTAAGTATAACTATAAGTTTTATATTTTACTTATGTGATTTGTTAATTCCTTTTTTTTAAAACTATTAGTACGAGGCATCAGTATGTTATCACAAGTTTTGAATACGACATCCATATTATTTTTGAATTATTCATTTATTTGTATGTTTATTTTTTTTTAACAATTACAAAACTTTAAAAGGTGTCATTTTACAAATTTTTTATAACTTATGAGTAATTTTTTGGGTCCTGTTTTATCTTTCATATTTAAATTTTCAAAATATAATTATTATTACTTTTTACTTTTTCAATAAAAATTAAATACTACTTTACTATTTTTATTTATATCTTCATTAATTCATATTTTTAGTTATTTTAAATAAAATGGTATTATGATAATTTGATATATATTTATAAATTATAATATTAATTATTTTTCTTAACTTTCGTTAAATAATCAACAACTGCGACTGGCCAAACGAGAAAAAATAACACTAAATAAATAAATATATATAAAACTGATCATTCATTCCTTTTGGATAAAAATGAGATTTGGACAATGGCAATGAGGATGATATAACAGACAATATTCCACAGATTGACTGGCAATTCTGGAAGATAGATAAGGTTTTTTGAAGTACGCACCATGTCATTGCTCAAAGTAATTATGAAAATTCGAAAATCTCAGACACACACCGCCCAAAGCTGCAATCCACAGTTGTGATGCTAATTTTATATTTTTACATTCTGCCAGTAAAAAGAAAATACTCCTATGAATAAGTAGTGGAGTATTACGCCGAGTAATTGAGCACTAAAAATGCAAACTGTTCAGGAGGTTGTTTTCTACACCTTTTGAGTAATATGTAAAGGAATATAAATAATTGTAACATATCTTCTATAAAAGTAATTTCAAGATATTTGTTCATTTCAAAAATATAAATAATAATTGTAACCTATAGTATCAGTCGGTCGTCTATCTTATGTATTATTGTAAAATTCTCCTATTTTATATGTCTACTTGTCATGTTTTATTAGTTTCGAAAAAAATTATGATATTTCGATGTCATGCGAAACTAACATATACATAATTTAATATTCTTCTTTTATATATTTTTACCGAATTTAAAAAATTTCTATTATTATACTTTTTCTAATTTAATATTTTTCTTTTATTATAACATTACCTAATTAAATATCTTACTTTATTCTACTAATATAAAAATATAAATAAGTCATATTTAATTAGAAAAATCTATATAAGCTGAACTAATTAATATTTAAATAAAATTTGAAATAACTTTATTTTTAGAATTCTAAATATTCTATTTAAGAAAAATATGAGTTAAATAAAATTATTACAAAAGGAAATAAATATAAAAATATAAACTTGAATTTTCTTATCTAATAATAATATAATTCATAAGAATAATATTAAAATTTTAAATGAAAAACTATTGTTACACAGAAAAAGAAAAATAAAAACAAAGAGAAACAAAAATATATAATGAATAATAATAAATTATTACACATACGAAATTAAATATTAAATATATTCTAAATCTCCTTATATAATCCCAATATAATGCATTGATATATATATATATATATATATATATATATATATATGGACAATTTATTGTCTGGTGCAGAAAAAGAAAGAAAGGAAACAAAATATAATAATAAAATAATATTAAATATACTACAAGTTAGATATACGAATTTTTAATAGAATTATTAGTACCTTATAAATTCTAAATTTCTTATATCACATATTCACATGCACACGCGGATGTTATATGTTTTACATTTTTACAAACTCAAAATTTTGTGACTCCCGGGTAAAAATACTTAAGAATTATTTATTTTGAAAATGAGTCTTACTGTAATCAAAACAAATAATGGTTCGACTTATATGTACAATTTTCAATATTTTTTTAATATTTTTAATGAATATTACTCTTTTTCAAACCCGCATAATATGAAAGTGTTAAACTAGTGATTAATAAACATAAATTAATGATTTTTTCCTACTGACATCTTAAATATTAAAGACCTCAATTTGTAGTTTTTAATCAATATAAAATATGTGTTGCAAAAATATAAAATAAATAGTAGTGAAAATTAAAAGATACGTATAAAACTTTTGATTATAAATATAATTTGTTTTTATAGTCAACAACAAAAATCTTTACAATTCACTAAGTAAACATAAATTAAAAGATAAACATGATCTAAATCAGTATAACCCTTCCAAAAATAAGATTTACAATCACAAGATTATATGCTACCGACAATAAAGATTATGTATGAAAACAAAAACAAAGATTCACAATAACCAGATTTGATGCTAACGACAGTAAAACTATGGAAGAAAACAATTTTTGCTGTAGGATGTTCTGTCGGATGCTGACTATGGAAGAAAACAATTTTTGTTGCAGGATGTTATGTCGGATGCTGACGTCATTCACACTCGCATCCGTTCTCAAATAAAGAATGAAACAAGCTCTCAACCGATTTTGATTTGATTTTCTCTTTCTAAGTACATGAATCATTTGTGAGCAATCTCTCATTTTTATATAGACACACATTTCTTGTACGATATATATATATATATATATATATATATATATATATATATAAAGTAAGTAAATATCCTTAGTAAGAAATTAAAATCAAATCTTAAAAATCCTAATAATATTTATTAGCTTAAAATTCGAAACCTACTCTAAGAAAAGAAATATGGATAATATATTGTGTATGATATAAAAGAAAAAAGATAAAATTTTAGACTTCGAAATAATATACATTACTCTATACACAAATTATATAAGAGACAGAAAATTAAAACCTAATTTAAAACTAAATAATATTCATGATAATTATTAATATGATAAATATCAAATATTTTCTAAATAATTAATTTTTAACGATAAAATCAGAATATTAAATAAAATAAATTAAATTATTTAATTATTGAATCAAATGAAGTACGTAACTCGACAAAGTAGTAAAGAATAACAATCGGTCGAAGGTCTGATCAATTAATTAAGTAATAGTGCTGGATTAATCAGTCGAAGCTTATTTTCATTTATTTGATATGGTGTGATAATTATTGTAAGAAATGATGTTTAGAAACAGCAATCGGGCTTTTTCTTCTAACTAGCTAGTTATGAGGATTTGATAGGATTTGATTGTGTATATAAGGATAAAAGTGATGGTTTAATATCCAAATAATTTCAAAGACTTACGGAGAGATGAGATTCAATATTGATAGTTGTACTTTATTAAGATTCAATTTCATAGGCAAACAACTACTTAAGATTATATTGAATTGTTGTTGTCACGTATGGCGATTATAATTCGGAGGATAACAATGAAAAAGCGAACATACTATGAAAACTTTTGAAAATAACAAATTATACAAGGATAAATAGACATGTTTCAATTTGTAGTGCTGGTAGCAAGGCAACAACATTTCTCACGTAGTATGGGCCATCATCCAGTCGTCTAAGATGAATGTCTTAAATATTGAGGCGAGCAAGTATTTGCAGTGCCCTCTCTGAAATCTCATCCCACATAGTTTAACCAAAAAAAAAAAAATTTTACTGGTTCATATAATCTAGTTACTGATTGTAGTAATTTAATTACTAATTTTGATTATTGGTTGTGCTAATCATATTCATTATTGTGTAGTTTTTGAAAATAATCGCCGCAAATGTATGCTATGATTTTTTTTGTTATATAAAACAGCAGTCGAGTTGACAAGTATTAAAACCACGGGTGAATTGAAAAAATAGCTCACTTTTGAGTTATCAACCATTAAGACCTGGTTGAATTGAGGATTATCGGATGGCATAATCTTATTATTTGATATAGTAATCTTATTATTATTCGTGATAATCTCATAAGGATTAATCAATGTAATTTGTGAACGATTACTGAATATAGTAATCTTATTATTGTATACGGTAATTTTAATTTTATTAGTTGTGGTGATTTTATCACTAAACAGGTATGACCAATCTTTCGTGAAAGTGACGGAAAGAAATAAGGAGCAAAATTACAAAAAAAAAAAAAAAAAAAAAAAAGAAAAAGAAAAGTGTCAAAAATTTGTGATCCAAAGAAAAAAATTGTGATTCGTGGGGAAAAAACCAAAAAAGAAAAAAAAAAAAAAGTTACTTTATATGTATTAATCATTCCCCCTAATTTTAATATTGGGATACTTTATATGTACTGATCATTCCTCCTAATTTTAATATTGGGATGCATTTTATAAAACTACAGAATAATCGATTAATATCATCAAAAACTTTTAAAACATGACATTTAATTTACAATAAAGAATATCAGAAAATAATTAAGCATTACATTCCCAAAATTCAACCACCAACACTTGCAAAACAAAACCAAACATCACCTTCAGCTTTCTAAACCACATATATCATACAGATTGATTTCTCATTTTCTTCTTCTTTCTCTTATACGTTTATTTCCAAAATTATAAGAGACGTTAATATAACAAAATTGCTCGTATTAATTTTATAACTAGAAAGAGTAATACCTCGACAGGCGTAGCTTTCTTCAGACAGAAACTTTCATTTTCTTATCATTTATTATTCCTTCACTTTGGCCAATTGCCACAATAAAACAGTGACTCGACGGCTACATAAATGTTTCGGACAAAATACGTTACTCCTCCAACCAAGTGGAGATAAAATCTCACCAGTCACCGCCACTCGCTTGGCCACACTCGCACTCGCCGAGTTATTTCTGTGGGACCACGTGCCCACTAGCGCAGAGTAGACTGAAATTGTACAACGTATAACATTTACGATGGCAAAAATGGTTGAGAAATAAGGGTGTAAGTGAGCCGAGCCGGCTCGTGAGTTATTCGGGATCGACTCGAAAAAAGTTCGAAATCAACTCGACGTTGATCGAGTCGAACTCGAGCTCAGTAATACTTGACTCGAGAGACTCACGAGTTTAATCGAACTTTACTAGATTTACAATTTTATCATTATTATACTCACTTATATATATATACCCTAAATCTATAATAAAAATTAATATTAAGTATTTTTAGATTTACCATTTTATCATTATTATACTCACTTATATATATATACCCTAAATCTATAATAAAAATTAATATTAAGTATTTTATTTTATGTTTTTTAGTTTTTTTTAATTAATATTATGTAAATCTAGTCGAGTCGAGTCGAACTCGAGCTTGTCGAGTTTTCAAACGAGCCGATATCGAGTTTGAGAAAATTGAGCTCTTTCGAGCTCGAGTCGAGCTCGAATCTGACAGTGTTCGACTCGACTCGATTACACCCCTACTGAGAAATAATATGAAAATACAAGTGATGTTCACAATGATTGAATTGATGTCAAAATCAAACGATAAGAACATTCCCTACAAAAAAAACAGGCGAATGCTGATAAATTTTGTTGACGAAAAGAAAAAACGTCAGCATATGTTGACGGTCGTTGACGGGCGGAATTTGCTAACGGATTACTGACAGGTAGAGGCCGTCAGCAAGAAACCCGTCAGTTACCCGTCAGCAAGAATTTGCCAGTTGATTTAAGAGATATGTGAGTTGTTATAAAATAATTATATACAATTGTGACATATATATATGTCATTTAAATCAATATCTTTGTAAATCAATATGTTTATTACTTCCCGTCGTTATAGGCACAAGATCCCTTGAACAATGTCACCGACAAGCAAGAGTCTAGTAATAGGTCCTTCACGATGTGTGATTACATATCATGGTTGCAAGATTAATGAATACAGATTTCACACATTTGCATACGGATCAAATAGATCAACTTCAAGCACTAGCGATTGTATAAAAGAAACAAACTATGGGGATGATGAGTATGATTATTATGGTCGTCTTGTATAAGTTGTTAGACTCGACTATACTGGCTTGCCTTACAAGAGCACACTCATATTCAATTTTGAGTGATTTGATCCAATACCCGCAGGCACAAAGGTTCATCCTCAGTATAATCTTGTCGATGCCAATTATAAGCGTAGATTCAATTGCTACCGTTTCTTGCTACACAAACTGTTCAAGTTTACTACTGCCAGTATCCAAGTTTGAAACGAGATAAATTGGATTGGTTGGTAACGTGCAAAATTAAAGTGAGACCGACAATAGATTTTATCGAGCATATGATGCCTAATCAATCATTTCAAAAAGAGCACATAGAAATGCACAATTCAATACAATTGAAGGATGAAGATTTCCAATTACACGTCGACCTTATTATCAATGAGTCGGATGAACTTGTCGATGAGGCAGAGGAGGAGACAGAAGATGAGTTTCTAACTGATGATGAAGATACAAACGAAGATGAGTTTGACAATAACGTATACAGTGAAAGTGTCGGTTCAGGTTAATTATAAATTAATATATACATATATAGTTAAAATTGGATTATGTTGATAGAATTGGGTAAATTTTCCTGATTCAATTGTATTTAAATTTTAATGTTGTTTTAGATGCGAGGTAGAAGTTGTGGGCGTTATTCTCTAGACCCATCTTCGGGTCGTGCTTCTCATGGTTCATCTTCCTCGTCATATGATGGACTTGTCGCTAGGGACCCCGCTAATCGTTCCAGTCATCCCGTCTGAGGCCAGTACTCATACCACCATGTCCTGGTATGATCGAGATCTTCGTCGTCTCCCCGAGGTAAGTAACTTTAATTTAATTTTTATAAGTAATTAATTCTTTATTTCAATATATCCCTAATAAACTCTATATTTTACTAGGTCCTCTAATGCTCCTGCTACTCATGCTCTTGCTCTTGCTGCTGATGATGATGACGATGCGATTTAGTTGATTTAGGAACGAACAATATTTATATTTGGTACTTTGTATATGTTTTATGCATTATACGATAAAACTATTAATCAATTATATATATATATATATATATATATATATATATATATATATATATAGGGAATACAAATTAGTTTTCGTATTGAATTATTAATATTTGAAATAAATACAGGCAAAAAATTTAAATGAAATAAAAAAATAAAATATAAAAATTTAAAATGCTGACGGAAAAAGCCCATCAGTATTATTCGAATTTGCTGATGGGATGCACCCGTCAGCATTTGTTGCAAACATTTCTTACCCATCAGCATTTGCTGACGGGTCTCGGGTTACGACGGGGTGATTAGCTGACGGGTGAAACCCGTCAGAAAATATTGACGGGTTGGTTAATGACGTCAGCAAATTATTTTCAGACGCCAAAAATGCTGACGGGCTCTAAGCCTCAGCAAACCCGTCAGAATCCCTTTGCGGACGGATTTCGCCCATCAGCATCTCACTATTTTCTTGTAGTGATTAAATGTATTTAAAAACCTTAAAATGGTTTAAATGATTAAAACATTACAATTATGTTTTTTTTAAATATAGGAATCAGGTTTTTTTTAATTTTAAAATAATTATTTTCGGGTTATTTATATATTTTTAGATTTTTTTTCATTTTTTACAATTAATTAATTATTGTATTTTATTTAATTTTTGAATTAAAATACTATGAATTATAAATATTCTGTTTTGTATTTATATTTTTCAATTCTCCGATTTTTAAATATATTTTTTGAATTTTTTATATTTTATTTATTATTTTTGATTTATTGAATGTAGCATTTTATTTTTTTAGTTACAAGATTATGAATTTTATGATGTTTTATTTATATTTTTCCATTTTATAACTTAAATATTTTTTTGAATTTTTTATATATTTTATTCAAATTTCTTATTTTTCTTTAGGATTTATTGAACTACAAAATTGAAAAATTACAAATTTTATGTTTTTTATTTATATTTTTCCTTTTTTTTTTGAATTTCAATATTTTTTTTCAATTTTCTTATATTTTTTGAATTCTATTAATTCTAGTATTTAATCTTTTAATTAAAAAATTATAAATTGTTATTTCTTTTATTGAACTCCTCCAATTGATTTTATTTTCTATGATTTAAAAATAAAAAATAAGGTATGGGTCGTTGAATTTCCAACAACTCATTTAATCATAACCGTGTGATTAACAAAAATAATGTAGATGTACGAGGTGAAATTTGCCAACAGGCCCACACATTAGTGCGGCAATTTAGGGCCCATTGGAGCTCAACCAACGGTAATTTGGTAAATCACCGTCCCAACTAAGCGTGCATTGTACATGCTCTAAGGACTCGTCCAATAATCAAGGCTGCAAAAATTGTTAGAATGTCAGGTGTCTAGGCAGCACCTAACAACAGTTGGAAGAGTGTATTTATTTGTAACTTATAAAGACATTTTAAGATTTATTTGACTATAAGATTTATCTGAGTTTTCCTTCAATTTATTGATTTTACATATTTGTTGGGAGTTCAGAAATATTTTGTAAAATTTTATGTCTAAAGATGGAATTTAGTAATGGGATTTGGTGTATATAATCTGTCTACAAATCTAGGAAAATCGAGTCAAATTATAAATTAAAAAAAGTATTAGACATATTAAATATCTCACGACTTTAATACTTTAAAATATCTCAAATGAATACCTCGAGACTTTTATGAACATTTACGATTTTATAAAAATTCACAATTAAATACATCTGAACTTTATAAATTTTAAAATGCTTTAATTAAATACATCAGAATTTTAAATTTAAAAAAGAATATTTCCCCTTATTATCTTCTTTCATCTTTTTTATTCTGATCAACATTGTCAATCAGGGTCTTTATATTCGATTTTTCGCTGCTAGTGCATGATTTATTTACTTATTATAAAGCGAGAGCCCTGTTCCAGTTTTTGGCAGAATGTTTTTTTTTACCGACTTGGACCAAATCGTCGATCGCATGAGGTGATTTTAACATGCCACAAATAAAGTGGCAAGTGGCTTGTTAGAACGAGATATTATGTTGCACATTTCTATTCCATTATATTAGAATTATATATGAATCATCCGTATTATCATTTTAATATTATTAGTGTTTAACTTGTGAGATATACTAAACGAATTGAAATATAATATAACGACTTAAAATACTCATGTCACGATTGTTGGTCACCATTAGCAAATTTCAAAACAAATCAAAGGTAAATAACGTAAAGATTTATATATTATATAATAACTTCTGGTGTTGCAGTCATGGAGATAGACAAATCGTCCAACGGCCGAAAGAAGAAAATCTCTACGAGTGCTGGTCAGTCGTAATCTAATGAATTTTTGAATCGTGTTTTGATTATTTTATTAAAATTATTCGTTACGAGACGAAAAAGGCGGTGCAACGGGACGAGATTGGTTGTTACGAGACTTTTCACGCACGTCCTTGAATGCAAAATTCTAACCGGCGGAAAGGCGGGCGAAAAATGTTGCTTCCCCTAATGAGTCTAACGCCTTCCGACGTTAGAATACCTTTCAAGTTTCAAAGAAGGCAATTTTCACTCATGATTTCATATGTGATGACGATAAATAAGAGTTAGGGTCAATCGCCCTCGAACGTCGGCCTTTATCTGAAAAATCCCGTGTTCAATCATGATCAGTTATATGTTGCCGTGTCGCGTGTCACCCATCGAAAAGGATTGAAGATATTAGGTTGTGGTGGTGACAATTCGGGATCGAACATGACCAATAATGTGGTGTATAAAGAAGTATTCACTAACGTATGATCTTAACGTTCATGTACGTAGTGTGGATTCGATATATAATTTATCAAGTGTGGATTTTTAAGTTATTCCTCTCAATATCTATCTCTCTATTTATTTATATTTTCACATATTAAATAATATTAATACAACTTGCATTTCTATATTTAACTTTCTGCCCCGTGCATCGCACGTGTGTAAAAAAAAAAAACTAGTTTTATAATTACAATTATAGTTAGTGTAAACTATTTTTATTTATATTTATATTATATTGTTTCAAGTAATATTAGGATTTTTATATATTTAAAAATAGTTAATACCTGTGTATTACACGAAATTTATTAAAAGATAAATTAAAAAAAAGTATTTGTGATAATTACTTAGTTTTAAATTTAAAAGTAAATAAATTTAAATGATGTATTCTCAATCCAAAGTTTTGTTCTCCTGATCGTGATATTATTTATAATGTCAGTTTGCATACATGGCAAGAGATGATTGAATATGGGGGTGGGTTAGGGGGTGGGTTCAATAGGATATTGCTTGTTGGCATTATATCCTCTGTCCGTCACGAGCAGGGGATCAATTCCCTCTCAACTCATTCCTCATACATGTCTAATATATTTGTTAATTATTATAATTTTATATTTTAATATTTAAATTAATTCGTTAATAATATTATTTACCTACTTAAAAATATTCAAAAAAGATCACATTCCCAACCCGTGTCTAATCTCTATTTATTAATTATTATTATTAAATTATATTATATTATAATATTTAGATTAAATTTGTTACTAATAGTATATGTAAGATTATTAGTTTTATTTATTTTTGTTTCCTTGTTTTTCTTTCTGTGTAAGACATTAATTTGTTCATCTATATATATAATGAGTTTATCAATGTATTATATTGGGATTAGATAAGAAGATTTAAAATATATTTAATATTTATTTTTCTAAGTGTAATAATTTATTTAATTTTATGAGTCCTAGTTAATTATGAAAAGTAGAAATTATTGTTCTAATAATATATTATTTACATTTTCATAATTCAATAATATAATTAATTAAACAACCGATAATATAATCCTCAAAAGTCAACAATGACCGATTACTTGCCCCTCCCAATAATGTGCGTGTGTGTGTCCATTTGGTCATTCTTTTCTCAAGAGATGTCTGCTTTGGAGCTAGAAACGCACTGGCCTTTCATTAGTAGAGTTTCTGAGTTAATTTATACATGCATCAGTTGTTTTCTCCATCCTATGGAGAATTAATTCTTTCTAGAATTTGTAGTTATTCGTGGCATGATTTTTGTCTAATTATCTTTTTTGATCAAATTATTTTCCTGAAATGTAAAGTTTAATTAAGATTTACCACACAAAACATGCATAATCATAAACAATACAATTTATATTTCAAAATCTCAAGCATTCTTTTTTATTGGTTGCGCAAGATACAAGAGGCCAAAAGTGTAATTTTTAAAACGAATTGAAATTTTTTTAAAGATCCTCTTAATTAAAAATTATTACCTCAAAACTTATTCTCAAACAAAAATTAAACTCATCTTTCAGTTTACATTTCAATAGATTGTACCCTACTTTTATTAATAACTATAAATGCATCATTCTATCGACGACTTCGTAGATTGTTTTATAAATTATGTGATTAGAAATTTCAATAAATAATATTCTTTATAGATATATCTTCACACTGGGAGTTAATAATTCTTCATGAAACTCTTAAATGTGTATTTTTCTAGAGTTTTGATCTGTCTTTCTTAGCATAAATTCATTAGAATCACTACTGCAGAAACTGCTTTTTACGGCGGTTTTCGAACCGCCGTTAAATCCACCGTCGTAGTTGTTTACGGCGGTTGTTCTTGAACCGCCGTAAAAAGTGATGCTTTACGGCGGTTGTTCTTGAACCGCCGTAGAAAGTGATGCTTTTTACGGTGGTTTAAAAATCACTGTAAAAAACAACGGTGGTGGATTCTACGGCGATTCTTGAAAAATACCTTCTAGAAAGTCTATTTTCTAGAACGAATATTGAAAAATACCTTCTAGAAAGTAGTAAAAAAATTTAAAAAAAATGAAAGCAGGTGCACCAAATATATTTCATATTGATTCAATTAAATATGTACAAGAATTGACAGATATATCAATATGAAATCATCCATATATACACAACTATTGAAGAAAATATTCAATAATTTGCAGATTCTATGTGTTAATTAATGGTGAGCCTTCTGATTTTTATCAAGTCCTCTAGAGGTCCAAGACAAGGTGATCCCCTTTCCCCACCTTATTTATGCTTGCTGCTGAATTTCTATCCAGATGCCTTGGCAATCTTTTCTCACTCCATCCCAACATGTTTTTTGTTTTTTAAGTTTCCGTCCCATTCACTCGTGCTTTTAGAAGTGCTTTCAAAGAAATAGCTCCACCCATGGACTGACCAAATATAAAACGGGGCAGCCCACGAATTCCCTATTTTGATTTCGTGAGATGATAATTAGTCTCTTAAAAAGAGTACTCAGAACACAAAAGCTAATTTCCTATTCCAACCTAAAGAAGCAAATTCCATATGACCCTGACCAAAAACTTCCCAAAGCAGGATCAAAGGGGCCATTATTAACTAACATTAACAATACCAATAAGCTTCTTCATCGTTCGTCTGCCATTATTCTGCGAGCATTTAATATTTAATAGATACTAGCAAAGTCAGATTTAAAACCCTACTCACTAATAATTAAAATGTTTCCTAAACTTTCTCCTGATATATATCACAACAGGATTCGCCAGAACACAACATGAGACAATGCTTTAAGTTCACAACAAAGCAAACAGAGATTCAGCCAATATTACAACAGGCCAATGTTTCCTAGGCTGCCTGAAAATGAAAGTGAGACGAACATAATAGACTAAGATTTCTACTCGAGTAAAATCACAACACAAAAGGGATTAAGGGCTAGGGTTAAGAAATGAGATAATATAGTTTCTCTTTCAATGTTCTCCATTTTCATGCTAGTGAAATGATAAATGTGCATACTAAACTCTTGCCTATTTCTGGAAACAAAATGATGAACTCATATTCAGCTCCTCAACAATGAAGCAATACCTGTAGGGATGAACTTTTACTTCTTAAACGATCAATAATCCTAGATCCATTTGGCCATTGACACACAAAAGTTTAAGTATAAACTCCCCATTTTCAAAATCAAGGACCAATAAAGAACTAAATAGTACTACGTACTACTTCCCATTCAACTCACTGCAAAGCACATGGTCCGAAAACACACACACACATCACTCAAAAAACAGTACATAAATTCTAAGTTAAACTAGATTTACAGTTACACCCACCATATTATACATCACATATGTAGTTTTTTTTTATAGTAACAAAAAAAGATTATCCAGTCTGCCACCATATAAGCAAAACACAGTTAATGATATAATGGGTCAGCTTCCACTATACGCAAACCCTTCCAACTATGTATGGAAAAAGAAAAAAGAAAAAGGTACTAGGTTTTGTAATTAAGATAATTTTACCCTCACCAAAATTCAAGCATCGTCTTTCAGCAATGTCCCCTTCTTGTTCCGCTTCCCCAAGGTGTGGGGTCATAATGAAGGCGATAACTGACGAGCGAAGGCCCAAAGATGCTATATTTCCCCGTGCTGCTAAAGGCAGTTTCAGCGTCCGCTTGCCTCTTGAAGATCACCTTCACGCGCTTGCTTTTGCATAATATCTCAGTCTCCGACTCCAGCAAAGGCCCGTAACGGCCGAATATCTCATTCAGATTCGCGACACCTGGAATCGAATCCAAATTAGTAAAGTTCAGAATCAAAGTCGTCGGCTGATTCTCAACAACAGTGTCTCTTTCTTTTATACCGGCTTCTTCTCCTACCTGAACAACCTTGTCATTAGGGATTCCAGGCTCGAACAACACCTGTTCTTGCGAAATCAAAATAGGGTCATATGGAGTTTATTTCATACCACTACCAGATTAGAAATCAAAATAGGGAATTCAATTAATAATCAAAATAAATGAATGTCCTATTGTGACACCAAATAGCAGTGACTAGGAGAACATATCACTTAATTAATGCAACTCAAAATTGTATTTACTTCCTAAATGAAAAGATATATGGGATTTTAATTTTAAATTTTGCTCTAATTTCAGGTCAAGGCTCTTTGCTAAAACTTTGCTGATATAATGCTAAACAAAAAGAAGAAAAACAAACAAACAAAAAAAAAAACGGAACTTGGTATTATCATTCATCAAAAAATGCAACTCAATAATGAAAAAATAAAAATTAAATCTCAAATATGTAAACAAACGCTAAAATAAATACTGGAACCATCTGCTCAACACAAGAAAATAAAAAAACAAAAAAACACCAAGATTCAATTTTAATCGCAATTAACGAAAAAAAAAGGGATAATAAATGAAAGAATAATACCTTAAACAAAATATGATCAAGCTGCTGCTGAACAATAGCAAAAGCTGCTCGAACCCTTCTCCGAGCTGGGGCGTGATCCAAGTTCTGCAACGCGATCGAGTTCAGCTCATCGCTCGCACCTTCGATTTTCGGATTTTTCTGCGCCATTACAGTTACTTTTGGAGTCGGCGAAACTAAAAAGCATCCAATTTTTCTATCACAGTTCACAAAAATTTCAATTTCAATTCCAATAATCCCAACATTATTAAAAAAATCAAGAACAACCGCCGTAGAAATTGAAATTTGTAGCAGAAATTTATCAATTTTATGAGGATAAAAAAAAATAGAAACAAAAACTATACTAAATCAACAATAAATGGAAAATTTTGGCCGCAGAATGTTAACCTGGAGATGGCGGCGTCGAAATCATCATCATCGATGACTCGCTTTTGCCGTTTGGGCTTCAGATTCTCCGAATTCGAAACTCGCTTCGAGCTTGCTTTTGCGGCCGACGATTTTCGTATCAGAATTCATCCTTTTAAAATCCTCATTTCCCCAATTAACAGACGATTTGCCATCACCATCCTCAGATGAAAGCTTTTCGGATGTACTCGAAAATTTTGAATTCACTTTTTGATTTCCCAAATTAGCAGCAGCCTCGTTTTTCGCCGGTTCGTAGTTTACAGATTCGGGTCGTGATTTTGGATCCGCTTTATCATCTTCATCGCTCGAGCTGCAGCTTGTGATGCTGTAATTATCATGGTCTCCCCATTCGCTGCACAGAACTTCTTCTCTCTCGGCCTCGTCATCCTCTTCGCTTTCCCAGGTTTTCTGATTTTGCCTTAATTTTTCAGAGCTTTGTTTCGCGTGATTATTATTTTTGTTATTATTTGAATAATCGTCAAATTGCTTCGACGGGTTGTGATTTCGATGAAATTGGCGGTGAGTGTTGGAATACGACGTCGTAGTGTTTGAAGCTTTGTCGTCGTTGTCGGAGGAGAGATGACCGTGATCGTCATCATCGGAGTTGTTGTAGGTTAGGGTGTCGTATTTTTGGTTGTTTTGGAGTTTTTGGAAATATTCAAAGTCTGGAGGTGAAGGGGGATAGAAATTATCTAAAATATGGACGAATGAAAATCGTCGGATGAGACACGACGATTGAAATAATTTCCTTGAGCAAGACGAGGATCGATGATATGGCAAACTGTGGATTCTACGGCGGTTTTAATGGAACCGCCGTAAAATGTCATCTCATTCACGACAGTTCTAAAGGAACGACGTTAAATCCAGTGAATACTTGGTAATTCATTGCGCCGTTAATTTAGTTCATATTTAACGTCGGTTCTTAAACAACCGTCGTAAAATGTATGATTCTACGGCGGTTTTAAGATAACCGCCGTTAAATTATGAATTTAACATCCATTTTCTAAAAACCACCGTAAAAACATATTTAACGGCAGTTTTCCAAAACCGCCGTGGATGAGACGCCATGGAATGCAGTTTTCTGCAGTAGTGAATACAAAAATTGATTAAATAAAATGTAGGAGCTTTGTACTTCTTGAAGAGTAAACGGTTAATTTTGAAAGATAATTGATTTTTTTTTTATTTT
>BMAC01000002.1:822765-858725 GCA_014905375.1 Phtheirospermum japonicum | reverse complement strand
ACATTTTGCATTCAACGCTGGAGCCATGGTTACAGAAGGGACAGGTGAAGACGATGTCGATTTTGTCCATCCGCTTCTTTGGCGGTGGCTTCGCCCTAGACTTCCTCTTACCCATACTTTAAATTATAATTACCCAAACTGTCAAAATGAGAAAATTGATCCGCATTGGTCATTAATTAGGCGATTAACCGAATTTACAATTACAAAATCAATGAAACCCTAGAAAATAATTGGAGATCAATCTATAATATAAAAATATGCATAAGCTTGGTTCTGTTTGATATCCACTTATGTACTTGGCAGTAAAAACGCACAATCATTCGTTCTACTGCGATTATTATCAAAGTTACTTCTTAATTAATTATATATACGCGATGTATTTACTAAAYTCAATGATTGCACGTTTCCTATGATATATATACAACCACAAAAAATAAATATCCAAACAATCAAACACTTTCCCCAAGTCCATGTTGGTCAATATTGGCTAAGTTTCAACTATAGAAAAATTGGTTAGTATTCTGATAAAATATCCAACTCCCGAAGATACAAACAAGAAGATACAAAAACAATATGAAAAAACTAGAACACCAAAAGAGATATAGCGAGGAGTTATAAGCAATTCACACTACGAGTATGAGAAAGAACGCGTAGGAAAGGTTACAAAATGAAGCTATGTGCCACAACACTAAAATCAACACACTTTTAACCTTACACATGATGGTAATACCAATCATCACAGACCTTTTCATCTTGTTAACCGCAGGACTTCATTAAGAAAATACTAACAATTATAATTTAGAAGGAGTACAAAAATGAACCTTATGGCTGCTGTAGGATCCCTCTTACTGATGCAAAGGTTTATGACATCAGATGGCTCCACCAATTCCTTTATTTGATATTGAAATCCTGGACAAGTTGAACATGCATTTCTCAGATGTGAACCTCAGCCCCTATCTGAACAGATTATCGAAACTCTTAACTTTGATACTATGTCATAACCCATATGTATAGAACATTTTTTTTATTTAGTTATGAATTTGGACATTTTATGCTAATAATCAACAGTTTCATTTCTGGACGAATACTCAATAATCATGAAATATTTTATGCACATAATGAAACATATATTATTGAAGGAAAAGTATAATTTCAAGATGTTAACGTAAATGTTAATCTAAAGCTAATCAGGATTTAACAATGTCAAAACCAATGATAATCTACACCAAATAGGCCTACTACAGTGCGATTTTACCATAAAGCAATTCCATTAAGCTCACAAGCTGCTCCACTTCACCGCAATTCAGTAGCCTACGACACTCTCCCCTCAGCGACTCCATGGCAACTCCATCAAACAGCTGTGCCGGCTCAATACCTAGCTTCCGCACACCATTGAACAGCATCTCAATGGCACTAGTGAGCTTTGAATCACGAAGCACTCTCGCAATTCCGCTTGCGACATTTTTGGCATTCAGCAGTGCTAAAAATTTCGACGGCTTAACTCCAGAAGCGACCATGCTCTCCATGATCATGAGAAAATCCTCGAACCTATGATATATATATAACCACAAAAATAAATATCCAAACAATCAAACACATAACCAACCACAGGTACCAACTCTATACATCAAAGAACAATAACTAATTAATTCTTAATTAATTTAATGATATCCGTATCATATGCTGCCATATAAACCCCTGAATCYACTAAATGGCGTAAGATGATATCCACACCACATATAATCTTAAAACAAATCAAGGAACAACCAGATATAGACGTGCCCAAAAATAGATAACAATTCAAACAAGAATAAAAAAAAGTAAACTCGACTATTTGTCATAGAACCAACCTGAAAATGCGATTGAGTGACCAAAATAAATCCCCCTGAAAACTGGAAATGTATTTCGACACCTTTTCCATTATATCCTCTGAATCCAATCTCGATAAAGCACCAAAAAACACACCATCAGGCAATTCGGGTAACTGTGACAAAGAGTCCACCAAATAACCATCTACTATAGCAAGCCCAGGGTTTAAATTATCAGCCAAGACGCACAGAGAAGCAAGAGACTACGTAGATGAAGGGGGTATAGGTTGAATATTGGAGTTCTTAATAAACGAAGTGTCTGTGAATCTAAAGGGCTTGTCCTTTCGTGAAGGCCAGGGCGTGGATAGAAGCGATTGGGAGGAGATGTCCCGAAGCTTCTGGAGAGGCGGCGGCGGAGAGGCGGCGGAGGAGGATGAGGCGATGGAATCTTCGAGAGTCTCTGCCAGCCGAAGGATGTGAGGGTCTGAGAGGAATGCGAGCGTCGGGGGTTGGGCGAAGATTTTGGTACAGGTGGTTCGCGGCGGTCTGTTGGCGGACCGCGGCGACGTCCATAGTTTTGGAAGGTAAGAGTTGAGATTTGAGATAGAAATTGGATGGATCAACAGCCTGAGCCTTTTGCAAAGGTAATCGGACTACAGCTTCATAGATTAGGGTTTTTTATTTTAATATTTTTTTTAGTGTAATATTTAATCCAGATCGTCGGATCAGATACGGATCAACGGTCCAAAATTTTTGCTTGATAAGGACGACGATCGGTGACATGGCAGCTTACTATTCTACGGCGGTTCTTATGAAACCGCCGTTAAATGTCATCKTATTTACGGTGGTTCTAATAGTACCGACGTTAAATCAACTGCAATAATTCACTCATGAACTAATTAACGTCGGTTTTTGAGGAACCGCCGTGAATACTTGTTAATTCACGGTTTCTTAAAAAACCGTCGTTAATTAGTTCAGTTTTAACGTCGGTTTTCATAAAACCGTCGTAAAATGTATGATTCTACGGCGGTTTTAAGATAACCGCCGTTAAATTATGAATTTAACATCCATTTTCTAAAAACCACCGTAAAAACATATTTAACGGCAGTTTTCCAAAACCGCCGTGGATGAGACGCCATGGAATGCAGTTTCTGCAGTAGTGAATACAAAATTGATTAAATAAAATGTAGGAGCTTTGTACTTCTTGAAGAGTAAACGGTTAATTTTGAAAGATAATTGATTTTTTTTTTATTTTCTCCTAATTAAATGCATTCCACAAAGTTTAATAGTTAATACAAAATATTCCCCATAAAAATGCATAATTTACAAACACACCACATTGTATCATAAAATTTAAAAAAAAAAAACTTTTCAATTGGTCGTGCAAGATACAAGAGGCAAGGGCAAGAAATATAATATACAAAATTAAAAGGTTGTAAATGTAATTTTTATAAGATACTTGAACTTTTTAACGTTTCTCCTCAATAAAATAAAAAAGTTATTCCTGGACACAAAAAAAATTATATCTGACCGAATTACAAACCGAACAACTTACCTTTCAATCTATCAACATTTTGAGTTTAATTGAGTCAATTATCTTTCAACCAATAGATTTTTTTTTCATTTAAAAAACTAAACGTAAAACTTTATTTTAATTACAAAGTGACCCACTTATATTCCTAACTTTGTATTTTTAATTTACAAATGTATAGATAATAACAAAATAGCCCTAAAAGCTTACCTAATAACAAGGGAACCCATTTATCTTTCAATCAAAAGTTTTCAGTATTTAAAAACCTGCCACATCGATAACCAAGAAAACAACACTGGGTTTTACCCTATTATAAAGATAACCACTTATCTTACAATCAAAAAAAGTATAAATCATTTTAAAATGAAACTAAAAAATTTATCCAAATTACAAATACATTCACTTATCTTTCTATAATTTAGTTTATATTCTATAAGTTACTGATGTGTCTAATTAAGTTTTTTTAAGTTTGTCCTGATTAAATTCTTATCATAAAATTTAAGGTTTAATTAAAAAAATACCCCATAGAACATGGAAAATTACAAACAACACATTAAATTTCAGAATCACAATCTGTTTTACCGGGTTAAATAAGAATAACCTGGTGACCTAATACTCCAGAATTATAAGACCTGATTCATTTGGCTGGTAAGACCTGCGCCCGAAAACAACCGTCAAATGGGGACCGGAAGGGTTTTTCAGCGAACCCCCTCCGATGTTTAAGTTAGTTTCTGGGGAGAATTGGGTAGAGTAAGAATTCGATTAGAAAAGAATTACCTTTCATTTACTTTGTGGTTAACTATTTATAGGGGTATTTTTTTGTTAGGGTTTCCGCAAAATTAGGACCATTACGCCACGTTATCCTACTAAACTTGTCTCTGTTATTCTGCCTCGAGCATGTACCCTGAGCTATTTCAGGTAACGGACCCCGGGTCCCGAGCCCGGGTGCTAAAGCCCCGAAATCAGTGTTAATACACCCTCGGGTCGATTTTCAACTAATGTTTTAATTTCCCCGAGCTCAAAGCCATAACTTTGGTCCAGGATTAGGCCCAAGTTCTTCAGGAGATCCCGAGCTCTACATCGTGTCCCGAGCTGAAATTGACACCCGTCTTTTTACCCCGAAACACAATCATTGGACTCTTATTTAGTTTGTCCTAATAAGAATTTGCATTAAAAAAACACTTATCTTTCATTCTAAAAGTTCTATAATATGTAAAAAAAAACTACCCCAAAAAATCCCTAATTACAAGGAGAATCACTTATCAATCAATAAAAGGTTTCCAGTTTTTTAAAAACTGTCTGTAGGTTTTTCTAATTTCAAAAAAAAAAATCATTTATCTTTCATTTTACAAGTTATACAATATTCAAAAGACTACCCATAAAAGTTTGTCCTAATTACAATGTGAACCACTTATCTTTTAAAGTCAGAAATTTTTACCCCAAAAAACATGCATAATAACAAACAATACACATTATATCTCAGAATCTCAAGAACCATTTTACATTGGTTGCAGAAAATACAAGAGGCCGGAAGTTTAATTTTTAAAACAAATTGAAATTTTTTAAGATCCTCTTAATTAAAAACTATTACATGAAAAATTATTCTCAAACAAATAATTAAAAAAAAAAACTTATCTTTCAGTCTACATTTCAATAGATTATGCCCTACTTTTATCAATAACTATGAATGCATCATTTTATTGACGACTTCATAGATTATTTTTAAAAATTATTTGATTTGAAATTTTAATCAATAATATTCTTTATAGATATATCTTCACATTGGGAGTTAATAATTTTTCATGAAACTCTTAAATACGTATTTTTCAAGAGTTTTGATCCGCCTTTCTTTGTTAGCATAAACTCATTAGAAAAGTAATTTTGAAAAGACAATTGAACTTTTTTTTTAATTTTCTCCTAATTAAAATGCATTCCACGAAATGTAAGATTTGATACAGAAAATTCCCCCCAAAAATGCATAATTTACAAACAAACCACATTGTATCGTAAAATTTCAAAAACCATTTTCAATTGGTCGTGTAAACCCTTTTCTTGATAATACTTTTGGTAAATTACGTGAAAAAAGCTTTTCATATTTAGAAAGATTCCATTCAAACATTGCCAACTGAATTTCTAAACTAATTACAAATTTAAAGCAAACAAAAATTTCAAATATTTCGGCATGTGATACCAAAACACTATTACAACAATGGAAAGAAAAAACATTATTTAGATGATAGTGAAGAAAAATGCAAATGAATAAGAAAAAAAGTTTCAAAATTATTTTTCTTGCAATTGTATTAACCATATATTTATTTTCTACAGAAAGATACCTTCACTTTATATTATGGATCAACAAAAGACCAAGAACGCCAAGGAGTCCAGATTACTGAGGAAGTCAAAAATGCAACAAAAACGCCTAGAAAATATTTTGAGTAAACGTTTGATCTTATTACTCAATATTAATGAAAAACCATTATAAATATGAATTATTAGCCAGCTATGAAATACATTTCCACTCAATAATTTTGATCACAAATTTGATTAAAAAGGCTTACAATATATTTTTATTTTATATAATTATTGAGTACTAGATATATTGGATAATTATTTTTCCGTTGGAATCACAATCATTTCCTTATGTTTGACTACTTATGAGAATAAAACTAACCAATATTAAAATAATTAATTTGTTCATGCTGAAAATTAGAAATAATGCATTTTGTGATTTGATGTTGTAGTTATTAACCTATAAGAATTAACAAACTTAATGAACTTGGCCATAATCAGCTAAATCTGCGGGTTATTGCGGGGGCGGGTACGGGGATGGGGATAATATTCCCCCCGTTGGGTACCCGCGGGTACCCGTTCCCGTTTGAGACCCATTTCAAATCCGCATATATTATTATTTAAATATTTATTTATTTTATATGTTGAACCATTTTTAAATATAATAAACTAAATGTTTGTCATGCTATTTAGATTTTCTTGTGATTTTTTTTTTTATATATATTTAAGTAGACCTAAAAATGAAGCTCCATAATTTTTTTAAAAATTTTTAAGTAATAGAATTTAGGCGGGTACAAGCGGGTATGAACCGAGTATACGGACGGGGCGGGTGATTGGATATTGCGAGTGGGGCGGGGGCGGGGATACCCGCTTAACTTTGAAGCGGAGTGCGGGGCGGGATGAGGATGACTTTTTCAAGCAGGGATGGGGGCAGGGTTAAACGTACCCCCCCTTTACCATCTCCAAATGGGTTATTCTTTTTCTGTCCATTTTCCCCGATTGCGTTGGTATTCTTTTGTTGTGCGGCTTAATTTTTGCTAGTCGAATCCACCAAGTCCCAACGCTGCTTGTTACTCGATGGTGTCGGATCGGCCAAATCCTTACCCCCTATCAAGCGTTTGTTGATCAACGCTATGTGCTGGCCCACTCTCAGTGGAATCTGGCTTTTGGTTTCAACGTCAGGAGCATAAAAGACGAGAACATCACCTATCACATTGAGTCAACTAGATAAAATAATATAATTCACGATATCATCCTATTGTGTGGTGTTAGATTATTTTCTAAATTTAAGAAAAGATACGTGATATTGGTTATCATCAAATAACGTCTGTTAAGTTAATTAATTTATTAAAAATGTTCAAAAAACAAAAAAAGCTCGATCGAGTTTTTTTACTAGCGTGGTTTGAATCAATGTTTTTTTATGCATTAAAGTAAAAGACCTAGGGAAAAAACTCAATTTTGATCCCTTAGAAAATGTACGTGACATTGGTCACCGTCAAACCACATTGCTTCGTTAGCCAATTGATCAAAAAAAGGTCGAAATAATTTGCCGATGTGACATGATTCTATATTCTTTTAATCATTTTTCCTATAATTATAAATATTAAATTAAAGATAAAAACTTGTTTTACTCTCTCTTTTCTTTCAGTTTTTCTTTTATTTTTCCTTTATTATAATTAATAAGATTTTAATCAATAAAAATTAGAAATAAATATTAAATAAGTATAAAATAAATTTAGAAATTTATATGAAAAAAGTTATTATAAATAGAAAAATTAACTTATACAATTAAAGATAAATATAAATATATAAAATAAATATTAAAAGATTATAAAATAAATATAAAGTCTTATGTGAAAAAAATTAGATTCTTTCATATAAATTTTTATATTTATTTTATAATTCTTTAAGATGTATTTTATGTTTTTATATTTATCATTATTTTTTCCTTGAATTATTAATTAAAATTTCATTATTTGATTAAAAGAAAAAAAAATGAAGGCAAATCAGGGTATTGTCTTCAATTTAATTATTTAAAATTAAATAAAAATAAAAAAAATATAGAATTACGCCACGTCAAAAAAGAAAGGGCCTAAATCATTTTTTTTTTTTATCAATTTGCCAACTTAGCAGACGTGATAACTTTTTTAGAATGTGTCCAATATAATAACTTAAAATGAAGAATTTCTCATATTTTTATCTTCAATTTAGTATTTAAAATTTAAAAAAAAAATATTGAATCATACTTCTTCAGCAAAGAGAGCGATCAAACTTTATTTTTATATATATATATATATATATATATTAATATATTAGAAGCACCCTTATTTCTATTATTACCAATAAGTAACAAACGAAGTCTCCACTCATAAGTCATAATTCGTCACGTGAGATGCGTCGGTGTGAAATAGTCACCAAAGTTGTGAACCAGTTAAATGTTGTTGCCTTTTTTTATTATATGTATCTATGGGAGATTTTTCACTTTTATTTCATTATATTGATCATATTTTAGAAAAAATACATGATATTACATATAATCAAATAATACCCGCCGAGTAGTTATAGAAAATAATATGTTATATTCACTAAAATAGATTTAAAAAAAAAAACTAAAGTTGTTTTATAAATTCCAAGAATTATTTTAAATTAGAAAGAATATAAAATATGAATTATTTTTTAAAACTAATTTATTTTTAACAATCTTAAATTATTTAAGTTTGGTAAAGTACTAACAAAAGTTAATGCCGACGACCAAAAAGTACCAAGTACAAAGCTTATAAAAAATTGGTTACCTTGTACCAAGTACAAAGTACCAATAGCTTATTTATAATAGCACTCTGAATAAAAAAATTGGTTACCTTTTACCAAGTACAAAGTGTCAATAGCTTACTTATAATAGCATTCTGAAAAGAAATTTGGTTATCTCCGTTGTACTCTGGGAAACAAGGTCCAATGCGGAGCGAATTTATTTTAAAAAAATTATGAAATTCAGAAAGCTCGATTTCTTTATTTTGCTTATGAGTTTCTATTTTTCAGAACATATTTTTAGTAACAAACTGAATTACTAAATTTTCACATGAATCCTCAAATAAATACATCTAATTCTACCAATGAACATCAAATGTTGACCATGTCATTTATGTAGGCAATTAGTGGACACCTAATAGAATGTTGATAGTGTACCCTAAAGAGCAACATGGAGACAAGTACAAAGAGCCGTCACCACATCTTTCACCCGAACACTGAATTCACTTCCCATCTGAACAACAACAGATTAAAACGACTTAATTAATCATAAATTCCAAACATAATGTTTAAAAACAATAAAATTAAACGAGTTTAATTAAATTGCACGATATCATTTTTATTTCTTTTTAAGTTCTAACCTCAGCAGTAATTGTAATATCAAGAACCAAACTCCCAAACTGCACGACACTGGCGCTAGAAACATCCAGATTAAACTTATCCAGCTCCACAAGTAAATTGACCAAAACACCCTTGCGTTTCTCACACTGTATTTTCAATAGTATGTTTTTACTACAAACCCTGGCCTGAATTTCCGGCAGCGTATGCTCCTCGATCGTCTGATTCGCGGCCCGTTCCTCCAGCGTTTTCAATCTTTCGTCGAGATCTTTCATTTCTTCGATAGCATTCTCTACAGAAATACAATTTTTATCCATTTGCAATATTTGTAACTAGAGTGATGAAAAAAACACCAAGTTTGTTTTTCCTACTCATTGTTTATAGTACATTTTCACGGGTACTGACAACGAGAATCATATTGCCGTGTCTTTGAGGGCACTTTTGAAACCACTGAATATTAAAATTGTCTGTACTCCATCCATGTGTCCCACGATTATAGCAAATTCAACTAATTTAGCTCAATTAACGAGCTATTAGTGTTAAGATAAAAAAAGGTATAATTGAATAATATATTAGGTAAATTTAATATTTTAATTATAATAAACACTATTCATAATTTGTGAAAATAAAAATGTGCTATTATTATGAAATAGAGACAACAGAAAATTTATTTATGAGATCCAAGAATAGTCATACGCATTAATTAACAGTTATTGACTTATTTCACCTAGGAAAAAAAAAAGGGCATTTGGCACATTTTTTTTACCCGCGATAATACATTAGACTAGTACCAGATTTCAGAGGCCAAGCAAATGGCCCTACAAGGCCAGAGCTTTTCTTTTTTTTTTCTAGATGGACATCGATAGTCTTAGTTACAAATTTGGTCCTAAGAGTATAAAAAAAATTATATACGTTATAAATTAGAGAAACAGTATATTGTTTTAAACAAATTAATCATTTGGTCTTTAACATAGTTTTTATATATTTTAATGGAAATTTTTATTTTGCAAAACATAATTTTCATTATGTGGGTTAAACTGAATTTCAGTTGTATAATATTTTTTTATACACTTGAAATCTTGATTGCAAATGAAGTGTACTATATTCATGTGTGGTAAGTGTTGGGACCTAGTCAAAATCTTGATTGCATATGAAAAATTGATAAATTTGCACAAGTCAAAATCAGATGTGTTATAAAGTTTGCATGCCATTTTATTGCTACTAATATTTCGAAGTTAACTTGTGGTGTGTGATAGTGGACTTCAAGCACAAATTTACTATATGATTAAGAAGTTTTTTTTCCCTTCCCTATTAGTGTTTAGGTGAATTTTCAGGTATACTGTTATTATAATTGAGTTTCTATTTATATGAAAATTTTCATTGTACGATCGTAATTATATAATATTATCAGGACAAAATAGTTATTTACACTATCAATAATAAATGCAATTACTATGCATGAATAGTAAAGTGTTTGAGGATTTATAACACTCACCCTTAAATGACTATTTATATAAATATTTCATGAACTAGTTGAATAAAAACTCAATATGCAAAAAATTTCCAAACTGTTCGTAGTAGAACTTGTGTCAATAACCATGACGTTGTTAGGAAAACCTTGTGGGATGTAGAAGTGTAAAATCGCTCCCACTCATATTGATCATTCTTATAGGAATAATCATGTGTTGCTCATTAAAATCTCTTCAAGAAAACCAAGTGGGAAAAAAACTTGATCGAAGGAAGAATAGTACAACTACTCCATCTTATTTCATATTTTTGAGAAATTGTACTAATTTTTTCTTTAGTCCTTATCATATCATAAATATGCCTCATTAAAACCTTATTAGGAAAAACCCTATGGAAAAAGACCTAATGAAGGAAAAATAGTACATTATTCATGTTAATATACGCATTTAAGTTAAACTCCTTAAAAACCTTGTTAGGAAAATCCAGTGTGACATAACCTCAGTCAAGGGAAAACGAGTGTAACACGTATTTTATAAGTATGCTTCTGACATCGCAAAATCCTTTCGGGATTTGTACGAGTATATCATATAGAAATGATTTCCATTTAGTTTCTCACGAATAAGAATTTTCAGATATCTCGTATTCATCGCGTAAGATAGTAGTGTATCATATTCAATGCTTACATACATTCAAAATTATATCTTTATTTCATCAAAATACATGTAAAATATCTTATGTAGCTTCTATATCAGTTGTGATCAGGTTATCTCGTTAAAAACCTTGTTTGGAAAAATCCTTTGGGATAAAAATCACAACTAAGGAAAAGAGTACAACGTATGTATTTATTTCACAACAATACCATTCTTTTAAGTCATTGCATGTATTAGTAATATAATCGAAACCCCTTTAGGAGTTCTAGTCTAACTCTTAATTAAGCCCACACATTACTACTTTCATTATAAGAGCATATATATCAACATCAATATTTCTCGGTAGATTTTAATATCCTTATTATCAATAATCATCCGTAGCGCTATTCCTTTATTGTGTGTCGACACTTTTTAATTTCATATAATCTCCATAACAATATAATTTATCAAGATATCTCATTATCAATCCTCTCCAAGAGCTTATAGTTATTTCTATATACTCTTTGAGAGTATATGCCTCCTATAACATTCATTTTATATTTATTTTTGAGGAAATATTCTTTGAATAATATCAACGCTTATGACGTTGTTTGTTTATCGAAGCATGTATAGTTGGTGGGATAATTTCATTTTTGGTCCATTACGTTAGCCACTTTCCAAAAAAGGTACGTGATGTTGTCCCTCGTCAAATCACATCTTTTAAGTTGGCAAATTTATCAAATAATGTCCAAAAAAAGCCCCATCGAGCTTTTCAGCTTAAGTGGCATGATTCGATATTTTTTTATCATTTTTATCCAATTCTAAATATTTCTTATTATTTTTTATTTAATTTTAAACATTTCTTATCTTTTTTTTCTTTTCCTTTTCCTTTTTCTTTAAATCAAATAATAATAATAATAATAATAATAATAATAATAATAATAATAATAATAATAATAATACCGTGGTGTAAAATCTGGCATTGATGCAGTTGCCGCCGCTCAAGACCCTAGCCCTAGAATTGAACCGACAATTATGTAGTCGGCGGCGGCGCCAGCGGTGGAGAAGGCGGCAGAGGACGGCAGCGGAGGTGAGAATGAGTTGGCGGGCCTAATGAATAGATAGCGGTATTGTGTTGGATGGTCATATTGTACACCTGTGCATTTGGGGAGTTTTGATTTTGGGGTTGTATTTCAATTAGTGCTTCAATTCATCGGAGCAAAGTGTCATGAAGGTGAACCGGTAATGGTGATGGCAAACAGAAAAAGGAACGGGTTGCTGCCGTGGCGGTGAGTCTGCCTTCGATTTTTTATGGGTCATAAGTTTGGAGCATTATTTGGAGCGATGGATCGTGGATATTGTGTGGATTGAGGTGGTGTTTGGTAGGTGGCGGCTGGAGGGACTAGTGGTCGTCAGGGAGAGGAGATAGAGGTGGTAGTGTTATAGTTGAAAGTTGAGGGGTAGAAGTGAAAAGAGTTAAAAGTTGAGGGTTGTACTTTAGAGAATTAGATATAATTGAAGGACGTAATAATAATTTTTATATATATTCATATTAGACCATGGGAGGGCAAAATAGAGAAATAAAATCTTTATTCCCTTTTTAATTTTTAAAATTAAATAAAAAATAATAAGAAAATATTAGATCATGCCATGTAAGTATAGAAGCCCGATTGGTCTTTTTTGTACCTTATTTGATGAATTTGTCAACTTAAAAGACGTGATTTGATGAGGGACAACATCACATATCTTTTATGAAAAGTGGGCAACATAATGGACCAAAAATGAAATTTTTCCTATAGTTGGTATATAAGATCATTATCAATATTTATTATATCTTTTAACTTTCAAGTTTTTACTTCGATTGTAAGGATATAATATTATGCATTTCATAACTATCAACACTCCCCTCATGCTAAGAAAAATTTGAAACCAAATTCATACAGCTGGAATGACATTAATTAATTTTATATATATATATATATATATATATATTATAAGTATTTAATTTCAATAAGGGAGTTCATATTATTTTGTACTCTATTCTCGATATTGACAATGAACTGGAAGACTTTTAATAGTTTATCAATTGATATCCCACTTGTATGTGCATATCTGATCATTCAATGACATATTCAAGTTATTGGGATATCTTACTCAATGTTTTAAAAATCGGACCGGTGAACGAATCGGTCTCCTCACCGGTTCACGGTTCAACCGGTCGGACCGGTTCAACCGCCGGTCCAACCGTATTAATAAAAATATAATATTCTTAATTATATAGTATGAAATATTATGTAATGTATTAATATAAATATTAATTTGATCAGTATTTAGAAAAAGTAATTAATTTATTATATAAATATGCTTAATTTATTTATACTCTATTAAACATATTAATGTAATTCTTTGTTATGTGATATATAAGTCATAGATCACTATCTTAATTATTTGTCTAAATTATTAAGAGAGATAAAAATAAAAAAATAAAATTGACCGAACATAATTTATTTATTTTCATATCGCTTGATTAGGTTCCATGGATCATTAATATAATTATGCCAATTTAGTTAAATCATACACAATATTTTGCACATAAAAAACGGTTTGACCGGTTCAACCGGGTTTTTTTTGCCGATTTTCAATGATTTAACCGGTTTTGACCGGTTCTTGTCCGGTTTAACCGCTAAAACGATTTTATAGGTGTGATTGGACCGGATCAATGGCCGGTTCCCGGTTGAACCGGTCGGTCCGATCCGGTTTTTAAAATAGTGATCTTACTAGCTTTATAATTTGATTTGAAGATCGTTCTCATACTGAGAACAAGTCACCTCGTAAGCTTCCAGTTATGAGTCATATACTCATGTGACTATCTAGTGGATCCATAAAATCTAGTGGCACACATGGAGGGAGAGTGGAGCCCATATATATATATATATATATATATATATATATATATATATATATATATATCATCCCCGTACACTCCAAAATTATTAGGGATTCATTCCCAACTTTTGCTAGTAATAAATTTTCATTAATCGAGAACAGTTAACGAAGAGTTCATCTGTTTCTTCAAATGAAATATCAATTTTAATAATTCTATATTAGTTAAACCAATATGATTCGGTTATGTAAATTGATATTATTGAACACTTGTACTTGGAGAATTTTTAAATCTATTATGAAAACTAGTTATGTCTAGCATGAAGTATTTTTTTTAACACAGAGATAACTTACCGACATATCACATCATCTTTCGGTGATATTTTAATTAAACCACTGTTCAAATACAGCGTTCATACATGGTAGTGCATATCTTACGCTTCATAGTATTGTTTACTATTCAATGCAGCTGCGTATTTCATACGCTTCATAGCATTTTATCAATCATTGAGATAATCACAAGATTCTCATCAACAAAGGTCCAAGTTTCTTAATGGATTCAAAGCACTTAAATCTTCGTAAATATAAAAAAAATTCGCTTGTCAAGGGATATTACTATAGAATTCAAAAGAATGTACACATCATTAACAATACGATATTAAACAGAATTTTATTTAAAGTATAAAGATGTGTAAACATACATAATGATATGACCAAAAAGATTCGTTCACCAAGAAAAGAAAGTAATAACCTGAGATATGTGCTAGGCGACCTGATAGCCCTCCAAAAAATTCTTGGCGACCTGATCGACATGCAAAATAGAACCCAAGCCGGACAGCCCCGGCGTATGCCCTCCGATCTTAAGTCATATATTTTTCGAGAGAGATATGCGAGAGTTCAAAATGTAGGATATAAAATTAACTTAGAGAAAAAAGTTAGCTCTGTGTCCTCTTTATATATATAAGAGATGTGTTTCCAATCTAGAGTTCCCGTCTTCTATTAAAACTACAATACCTTAAATAGCGACTGAATTAAAATTAGGGTTTCTCCTATATGCTAAGTTACCATAGATATTAGAACTCTCACTAAATTACCATAATGACCATGGAACAATAACCATATCCATGCCTTTAGTCCGCCGGGACCCCATACCATAATCCATATCAGCCCACCAGGGTCCAAGACCATGTTAACCATGAAACGCAACTCTCAATACTGAACTGTTATAATACCATTTACTTGATAAGAGTTTGCCACCATTATATAAGAGCTCGCCACTCTCAAAACAGCTCGCTCCCCTTATAAAAAGATCACCCTTCTAAAACGGAAAGTCGCCTCATAAATCCACATAAACCTGCATGTTTACCGACCTAGATATTTGATGTCGTATCAGCAATTCCCCCACATTCTACTTAATTGAGGTAGAAAATCAAGTGGAATGTAATCATGAGTAACCCTAGAAGTCAATCCCAAATACCTCTTGGTAAAAGCGCAAAAACCATCAAATATCACCTCAGATTTACGAACATTAAATGCTTACTGCCATTGTGTCGGACACGTGTCAAATGTTTATTTTCTCGTAATATATTTATTCATGTAGGCCAAGAAATGAAAGGCCCATAATAAACCCTACCAACCTTCGCGTCGCCCAAAAAACCTCACCGTCTTCTCAAATTTACGCCGCTCCCAATACAAACAACCTTTCACCTTCCTCTCTTGGTATTTTCAAGAAAGCAAAAGTAATTATTCTCCATTTTGTTCTGCGAAAAAAACCCTAAGAGTTCTCCGGCGAAAAACACAGTCATCCCCAAACTCAGAAATCTCAGCGCGGCGAACTCATTCCACCTCGACACCATGCGTAAGTCCTTTTAACTCACAATTTCAACATTAATTAATTCGTTTTATTTTGAGTTTCTGCTTTCTGGATATATTTCCTTTCTTCTCCTTCCCCATTTTCTATTTTGTTATTATTGACGTAGGCAACCTTAGCTTCCTCTGATTCTAATTCTCAAAACCCTAATTCTCCCGCCCAAAACATGTCGTCTGAGACAGATTCCTTAGAAATCCCCTTGATCCGACCAAGCATGAGGAAAAATATGACTGCACCTAGAGCCGGTCTGGTCGATGAACCGGCGGAAGCCCCTCTTGGTCTGAGCTCGAGGCTCAGACTAGAACCTTGACCGAGGGCATCCCAAAAGCCATTCCCTAACACAACCAGAAGCACTCTCAACTTCTGCACATCTCGATTTTTTCTTTATTAACCCAGTAACCGTAGTGCCCCCATCTGCTCATGCCGAGCTACCTCCTCTCGCGCGAGCTACCCGTGTAACTGCTGAAAACCCCTGGGTACTCCCAAATCGGAGTATGCTCACAGCCTCCATCGAAAGCCTCAATCTCCTATAAACCATTAAATTCACAAAACCTGAAACCAGAAAAAATAATCCAGACCATCCTTCTCCAAACCATATTACCCCCTGAATAGTGCATGATTAGTTGCTACAAGTGAAATAGAAACGACAATAATTATGGATTGTAGTCCTATTTCAAGCAATTGATATCTAACCCTAATCTAGGCGATCAATATAAATAATAAATTAAATAACCATGACAAAAAAATAGAATAACACAAATAATTTTATACGAATAACGAAATAAATATTACGATAATTAATTAGAATATAATTAGTCGATGGATTTCAACATTATAAGGACCGAAATTATTAAATTACTCACACACACATGATGTTCATATAATTATAAATTAGTAAAAATAAATAAGAAGACATTATCTCTTGATAAAGAGGTCATGTGCTATCGCCACCAATTCCTTGCTGTTGTTGCAATTATCTCCAATTGCTCCCAAGAAGTCAAATGTTGCGACTGCCTGCCTTGTTCTTGTCTTCTTAAAGTAATAATTTGCGGCTGCCACTAATACCCCAAAGATCCGCCTGCAAGCGTTATATAAATAGAAATTCAGTCGCCTCACTTAGGCCCAAGAAAGGTAAGGCCCAGTGGCCTTTGTTTAGCCTGCTGTTTACTATCAGCGACCCAATAATAGCCCTGCCTCACCAAAATCAATACACGAGCCAGACAACGATCATCGTCGTACCAATCTTACAATAAAATACTGCATAATAAATGAAAATAATGTAATTGGTACTCGTTCATCCACAAGAATATATACACAAAAAATAAATATATATGACAATATGAAGTGCATAAAAGTATATTTATAAATCATTAATCACCACACAATTTCTCACATATCAGCCATCATATTGTTTCTTTTGTTTATAGGTGATTGAGTCTTTGCACCACTATTTCATAGAGTGCCCGTTGTTTGGGGATCTTGGCAAGCTCTCGCATATTTATTTCACATCCATTTAGATTTTTCCTCCAATGTTTGGAGTGTGCTGCTTAAGTTTTTGGCATTGTCTTAATCGGCCAGTTCTTGACGATCTTCAGGTTCATGAGCTTTCCATTCAGACACGGTTTGGGCGTTCATTCGAAAATCCCGTCACTTTTCACAAGGTTATTCCTCTTTAGTTGAGCCTGAGACCTCCACTCTTCAGGCTTTTGGCATCAAGACTCGTTTTAACCCCCGAGGGAGGGCCACCTGATTCGTTAAATGCCTCCTCCCCTTGGTCGGTTCAAGGTTAACACTGATAGCAATTGTCTTGGTGCTCCTAGAGCGGCCACTTATGATGGGGGTTTTTGGTAACTATCAGGGGTTTGTGGGTTTGTAAAGGGGTGTTTCACTCGAACTTGGCTCCTCTTTCGTTTTCCTAGGCGAGCTAGAGGTCGTGATTCATGCTTGCAAGATTATCTTGGATAGGGGTTGGGCATTCCTTTTGCTCGAATCGTAATCCTCTTATATGTTCTCAATTTTTGATGCCCGATCATTGACAATGCCTTGGTGTTTTAGGAATCGAGAAGGAAATGGACTTGTGAATGCTCTTTCAAGAGAAGTGCACACTGAGGAGAACTGTTAATGGAGTTATATGTCCAAGTTTTTACATGATGCGATTTCTCTAGATTTACCTCAATTATATCATGTTAGATATTAGCTTATTATCTCCAGTGTTTTGGTTGTTATTATCGGTCTTATAGCGACCTTGATCTTATTTGTTTAACAAATGGCATTTTATCTTTTATAATTTATTGAGCCACGTGTACTTCACTTAATATAAATAAAATAAAATAAGAAAGACTCAATTCGAACTAGTTCAAAGCAAGTCGACTTCCAACAGGGGAGCAACTTTTGGCCGGTGATTGTAAGTTAATGGATAATTAAAAAAAAAAAAAAAAAAACTAATGTTTGGGCTAATTACAATTAAATTCAAATGGATTTTGAAAATTACAAAACCAAAAAAAAAAAAAACTTGAAGTTTAATTGTGTTTTACATTTACTGGTGTAACTGTAATATTTCTATAATTATTTCGTGTTTTAAAATGTTTTTTTTTCCTATGAAGGGGAAGAATATAACAATAGAGAATGTGAACCCGTATAATTGCATCCACTGCAGGCAGGGTCATGTATAGCTGTAGAAACTCGCGGCACTTATTTACAAAACCTGTCTATTGTTATTCACATACTAATTGTTAAAACAAAAGTCCGTGCATCCAACTAATCGGCCTGAACTGAGCTACAAAAGAATGAGCTGATGATCACATTTGGCCTAAACTATTTCGACTATTCCTAACACCACCTACAATATGTACATTGAAGAAGAGAAAAAAAATTAAGGAATGAAAAGGATGTTTGACATGAATCGGTGGACTAAGTATCAAAACGAAATCGCACTAAAACTTATCTTGTTTAAACTTGGAATTAACGTGGGAAGGGCGCATATGTGGAAGACTTGACTTCGCAGAATTTGGAGCTTTTAGGAAGCTATGCGGAGAGTTAACATTGTTTGAATTTTCTTCTACGGGAAGATGACTGAAAACACCTTGGTTTATTCCGACATAAGAGTTCATGTTTATTTCTTGCCTATTGGTCACCGGCCATGCATCCTGTAGAAACATTAAGAAATATTAAAAGTCATAAAAACATTCTAAAAAAAAGTTTTTAGATACCAAGCAACAGCATTTGTTTTATTTATCGTCTTTTACTTTAAGGTACTTTCTAGGGATAATTACAAACATACCCTTGAGTTTTGACCTATTTACCAAAAAGAAAAAAAAACTTTAAAAAATTACAAAAAACATCCGAGATTTTATTTGTCTTATATAAACTTCATTTTCATTTTAAAAATAGTATAGTTACCTCCTTAATTTTAACATTGAATCAACTCCTGGGGTTAAATTTTGTAATTTTGAAAGTTAGCTATTTTTTATATCTTTTTGTAATTAAGTCAAACCTCGAGTGCACTTTTTGTAATTATCCCGAATATTTACTATTAATGGGTAAATGACAAAAACTAACATTGAAGTTTAACCTTATCACAAAATCTTTCAAAATCAAGATGGTGATTGCACTATAAATTTTTAAATTTTATTTTTTTGATTAGAGTGAACCACAAGGGTATTTTGGAAATTAGCCCAAATATAATTTGATACCTGTTGTTGCTGCTGCTGCCTAAAGTTGGCCTTCAAAGATGAAGTTGAAATACCACTCTTGTCATACGGAGATACACGCCAGCACTTTTGTGGAAAAGAATCGCGAAATCCATGAGTGTGCTGATTGAGGGCACCATAATACGAATCCGGCTGGTCGCTGCACCACTGCTGATTGGCCGATGGGGATAATCCATGAGAGATATAATAATACGAAGTATGGTGCTCCTCCCTGAAAAACGCACCAGGAGAAAATCTCGAACTGAATTCCCCGTCTCGAGGAAAGAAACAAGGTGATGTGGCGTCAGGTTGGCCATTGAACGTAGGACGACATAATGGAACATTACTTGCATACTTCATAATTGGGGAACAGTCTATATTTGACAGCCCAAGAGGTGTTGTCGTCTGGATGTCCTCTACGGTAATTCCTTGCTTCGCTCCGAGCTCTACGATTTGCTTCTCGTCAAGCCCCAAGCTCATGAGCAGATTCCATAAATTTCTCTGTGCTTCTCGCTGGCTGTTAATAATTTGATCCCTTATTGCTATTTCGAATTGAAGTTCAGTGTTGGCAATTCCCTGCATTTTTTAAATGTAAAAGCTCAGGATTCCAACATTCTGGTTTCCATCAAATGCCATAGTTTTGTTAAAAACAAGAAGGGTATTTGTAATTTTGAAAGATGACATTTTTTTTTTTGTAATTAGGATAAACCTCAGGGGTAGTTTTTGTAATTATTCCAATCAAAAAATGCTGTAGTAAATCAATAGTATCTGTTTACCAGCAGTCTGTATTGGCTCAAGATGCCCAAATATGTTGTGTTGCCATTATTCCTAATGGATTCATCAATCATATCTTGTAGTTGACACCTGCGCAGTTCATTTGCTTCGATTTCCTACAAGGGACAAGTTTTATTTATGTTAATAGATGATAAATTTCGAAAAGGACACGGAACTATCAGAGCTACTACCTTATGGTAACCAACGCCAAGCTCATCATTATCACGAATGTTGTCAAGAATCACTTGACGTCTTGCTTGCAGAGCCTGCACAACACCTCCATCATTTTCAACAACCTGCATTCATAATCCATAGTTGCTTCACTAAACACAATGCAAAAAAATTGGATGAGAAGGGAAAACTCTCTCTTAGAAAGCCAAAGGACTGTTTATGGCTTATAAACTTAATTGTATTTTAGTAAGAATTTATCTGGACAGAAAAGACAGTGTAACCTGTTGTTTTGCAATAGCATCATCAAGGTGTTGGAGTTCCTTTCGGTTACGAAGGTTAGTCTCTTCAAGTTCAATTAAAGCCTTCTGTAAGTTTATTCGCTCCTGGACATTTTCACTGGTTTCTTGGCTCAATGTGTTCAACCAAGATATTTCACCATCTGGTGCTTTTTCAGTAGGCTTAGCATTAAGTTGCGACTCTTTTTCAGCTAATTCCTTTCTCAACCGACCAACCTCACTCTGCAAAGTAAATTGATTTCTCATTGAATAACAATGACTTGTGTCTGTTGAAACAGACTATAAGAAAGCACCAATTACCTGAAGATTGTCAATGATCTTCTGATAGTCTGATACATGAGCGTTGACTGTGCCAATATTTTTCTGAGAACCATATGCTTTATTAGTACGTATGTTACAAACACTAGGGTTAAACCAATTTATAGGGCATGTATAGCCGAAAGAAGAATCCAATCATATTTCAACAAACTGAAGTTTAAAAAATAAACAGATTTAGAGCAGAGACCATGTTGACTAAGACATGTACAGTCACTGAATATCTCAATTCAACTTTGAGTTAGAAATGAAAGAACCATTGAGTTTCAGTAGAATCCCAGAATAAATCCATGCAATCAACCCGGATAAGCATGTGATGTGATTCTGTTTTAATGAAGATAAAACTTACAAATATGTCCCACTAAATCACTCTGCTTTCATTTTCATAATCTCAAAAGCATGAGTTAGTTCAAGGAAACATGAAGTTGTTCTCACCTGAATATGAGTCTTGATTTCCTTTGCTCGGTCAGCATACTTCAAAGTATTGATTGTATGATGATACTGATTGTCAGCTGGTGAGATGGTGGCAATCATTATTGTTTGAGAATTACCACTCAGGCCATCTTTAAGAATCCGTGTCAACTTGCTGAAGGGGATTTTAGATTAGCTACACCATTAGTACGCATGCAGACCACCATATAATGATATAATAATTTACAGAAAGTTGCACCTGTGTTACACACGCACACACACACAGACCTATTCCGGTATGGCACATAAGCTAGACCCTTCTTCTGTTGCTTTCCCAAAGCATTTATGCAATTTGCCAAAGCAAGAAGTGATCGGTTTATATTGGCACCATCTCTCAATTTTTGGCCTCCATTATTTGTTTCAGATGCTCGTTCACTGCAACGTGAGTTTTCCCAGTGGTGTTACATAAGCAAAGAAACATTTGAAGTTTTTGCTATGAATGCTTAATGGATAAGCAAACCTGCCAGCAAGATCCACAAGTGCAAGTTTTCCTCTGATAACCTGCTTGGGATATTCTTTTTGCTGTTTTCTTATTACACTTATCTCTAAAACTGCATGTGAGCTGTCAGAAAGAGAAATAAATCGATCAACTTGTAAAGAAAGGTTGATGTACTTAAGAAAATTGGCAATGAGAGTAATTAACTCTAACAATTATCAATAATAACCATGCAGAATGGAGCTTGTACCATTTTGCCTTCAGCTGCCAGCAAATCTTCACGCTTTTGAACTATAGCAATATTTAATGGCATATACTATTTGAGTAATTTTAACATACTCTCCTATTCATATTATTTAAAATACCTTTAGAAATTTACAGGTGTCCAAACTGGACCACAGAGAAGTATACCCGGGTGTTGCTAACAGAATTTAACAAATGAATGCCCAAGTGTGACAATACAAAGTCTTTACTTTGAAACAACTGAGGTTGGATTTGTTTTCAGCAAAGTAATCAGTTTATTTTCAGCAGAATAATCAGAGTTAGTTAGATAAAAGAAGTCAACTTACCGTGAGGAAGTTTCATTAACCTCTGTGCTTTCAGTTTTTCGTCTACTGTTCCCCGCGTTCAAAAGTTCAAGAATCTTATCAGCTGAATTCACCTGAGTACATGCAGAACTTCAACTATCAAAGACAGACAAAACATGTTTGATAATTTAGTCTAGATTATGGAGTATCATCTGAAAGGTGATGGACAGATTACGCAGGAAAAAATAAATACCCACAACTGCTCAATCGATTATCAACGTTATTATACAACGAAGCAATTCCAAATAATCTAATATAGTACGAATCAAGTTCCACAGAGAACAGATATAATTACCCTGATACTTCTAAGGCCAGCAACAGTTATTCCTTGTTCTGGATCTTCCCTAAGTTCTAGGTGACCTGATGCCTTTTCAAGCAAGTCGTAAATGACCTGCACAAAAAATGAATGCACATACAGAGGTTTTTGTCAAGAATGTAACGATCTTCACTTTCTTAAAGAAAGTTTCGATTAACCCACCTCATTGTAGACTTCAAGGTATGAACAAGTAACCTCAAAATCATCAGAGCTATTGTCCTTCTCAATTAGATCAAATATTGTATTTAGACTTAGAACCATAAGTCCAGGGTCATCTCGAGTTCCAACCATAGTATATGTTTTTCCACTGAGAAAGTGTAACGCACAAAAAAAGGGAGAAAAAAGAAAGAGAATAAAAAGTTAATGTATGAAACTACAAGTAAAGAATGTTCGCCAACAATAACACTTTCAAAGTTCAAACATTGTGTCTGTTAATTGACTCAGAGCTACACCTTTGAAGTAGTTCCCCCTCCCTACCAATCTAACTGAAGACCGAGCAACTAAGATATTTATTTGCATATGACAATTGATATATTCACATTCAACAAGAAGACAAAGGGGCAGCAAATAATTAGTGAAAAATATTATTTAAGCAAAATTGTGAAAGTTAACCTATAGATAGCAGAGAGTTAGGGCAAGAATATAGGCAATGGCACATAAGCCATGAATTTGCAAACGTATTTTCAATCTGCATCAGTGTCTTGTACTTAGCAAATTACCAAGCTGAAAAGTTGACATAAGCTAATGGAGTTACAATAGCTGAAGGAAACCTACTGACTTCCACCTTCAATGACGATCATGGGACTGTACTTGTGTCTATTAGACAATAAACTAATTGACTGAAGTCAAGAAAAAATAAAAATACAGAAACAAAGAAGGAAAAAGGAAAAAGGTATGAAAGCATAGAGAGAAGATTTAGAGGAACTCATTTTTTATTATTCCGATGTGCTTGCATTTCCTTCTACCTAATATACCCACCTAATTCGACTGCAAACCCAAAAGATAGAACCCAAAAGGCACAAGTCAGTGAAATAAACAGAAGCCACACGCCTTGTGCTCTCCTTTTTATGACAAGAGTGCTTATTGAAATTTGTTTTTAAAAAATTAATATACCTCCCAGTGGAACCGTAAGCAAATATGGTTGCATTAAGACCTTGGACAACCCCAACAATTGTGGAGCGCACACTTCTCTTATAGACATCCTGAAAAAGGAAGCAACATCATCAATTATCAACATTTTCCCAAAAATTTCCATATACAAACCATGTATCCAGCCCCACAAACAACGATAAAAACGTGCCCTCATCTCACCTTTTAAGACCTTAACAAACTAGAGTCCATTAATTGCACATCTAGAGTCATCACTAAATTGTGCTTTTCAAGAGGATATTTTGCACTACAAAGATAGGCAAAATGCTGACCACCGATTTAAACGGGAAAATGGAAAGGAAAATGCCACTGAACATGTTCGAGGTACAATAAGTGTGTTTTTAATGCATAAATTTATTTAACCAGTTAAAAGAGCAATAACGAACATATAATCAAAATCAAGAATCGAAATACAGTAAGATGCAGATTACACATACCAAATTGGGAGAGTTGGGACCAAATGCATAATCAAAAGTGTATCTCCTCTCCTTGGTTCGATTCTGTATCCGATCCAGGTAGTCCTTTGAAAGGTCGGGATCCAAAACAAGCACTTCCTACATCAACCATTACTTCACATTTCTCACCGAGATTTTTCCCAAAAAGCACGTTGGTTTCACTTCTGAAAATAAGTAAACAGACCTTGTCATTGTGCACTCTTACTATATCTCGCCCTCGTTCTCTCTCAGTTAATGGCCTACATTTAACAGCCACCTGACAGGTAAAAAGAAAAAAGTATTGGACAATCAGCAAAACAACAATACAGTAAAAATAAAAATAAAAATGAACTCACAGTCAGAGTTGTGGTTTTCTTAGTAGCTGGAGCTCTAATGCTTGGCATCCTTATTTAACATTCGTTTCCCAGTTTCACCCGAAACTCCTCCTCCCCGCAGCTTTCTTCAAACCTCAAACAGCTTCATTGATTGAGAAAACGCATTTTTCACCAAATATCCGAAATAGCAAAAGAGGGGGGAAATAAACGGAAGACGAAAAACAAACCTACACTTGACGAATTGAGAAATGAACACAATATCAGTAGAACCCTAGGTTTTAACAAAAATCACCTTCTCGAGCAAACCAGAAGCATTACACTGCTCCAAACAGTAGAAAAACAAATGAAATTTCAGCCAAAACAGAAGAATCGCAGAAAATTTTCCACATTCGTCACGAGCAGCACATTTACATCAGTGCACAATCTCTGATTAAAAATCTCCGATTCAGCTCAAGCAGCTGGATTCTAAGGAAATTGTTGGAAAAAAAAAACTCGTAAAACCAAAAATGGAGATTCAAACAGGTTAATCAATTTGTAAGCAGAAGCGATTTGAAATTATAAGAATTCAGTATTTTGGTCTGATGGAGTGTGTAACAATGGCAACGGCATTGCATTGAATTGGAGTTATTCGAAAATTTAATGTATTGAATCAGTTTTCTTTGGCGCAAGCAAGGTAAATAATCAGAAAGTGAGATTTTGTAATATCCAAAAGAAAATTTGTATGTATTTGTATGTAATTTTGTTTGTTTGGGTAATTGTTGGAGGACTGGAAGGAGGGAATTTTTTTTTGCATGAGCTGGACAGTTGCTTGATCGTGACCGTTGATTTTGGGGTGGGGTGAATTTGGTAGGTTTTGTCGTGGGCAGGGGTGTTTCTGGGAATATGCTTACCAACTAAACTAACTTCCAAATGCCACACATACAAAAATTGGAGAATATTCTATTTTTCGAAATGGGAAATTGATGAAGCATTTGTGTTTGTATTTATTTTGATTGTTGAAGAAACATAACTATAATAATATTTGAACATTTCAAAACTGATTTGTATGTATGCCACGTAGCGTAATAAATAGATATCATTATTCAAGAAATTAAAATTTAGCAAAAGCATTTTGGAATTACAAATTCTATTGTAGAACAAAATAAAAATGAAATAAAATCGTTACATGAAGAACTCAAGTTCGAATATATTTGATGGAGCTATCATACAAGGCTTGTCAAGCGGTTTACTTGAGGTATGTTTGGCGCAAAAAGATGATCTAAGCTGATTGTTAAAAATTGATAAGTTAGTTGAGAGATGATAGTTGAAAGCAGTTAGCTGATATGAATAAGAACATTTGGTAAATTTAGCTGATAATCTGGCTAAAAAATACAAAAGTACACAAAAATACATGTTTAAAATAATAGTGTGAATGCTATTTATTTGTTTTTATATTGTAAATTTAATTATTATTATTTCTATTACCAATAATAATAATTATTTTTTTTTTTTATTGCACAATACTAAAATAGTTCTTAGATATTGATCTAACAATTAATAAGTGGTGAAATTAAAAAAGATAAATAAATACCTATTGAAATAATAGCTAGGGTAGTTTTCTAAAAAAAAATAAAAGGGTTAAAATAAGAATAAAATCAAAGAACTCTATGAGTTTATTTGAAACGCTTGTAATAGTAGTATTTGAGATAAGCTCAAACTTTTCAAATAAGCTCATGTAACCAAACAATGCTTATTTAAATACAGAGAGCTTATAAGTTCTTTAAATAAGACATAAGCTAACTTATTATGCTTACCAAACGTACACTTAGTTAGTGTTATTTTAGTTATTGCGCCGAATTCGAGAATTTACCTAATACATTTAGAAAGACAGTGATTATGGTGAGGTTTCCTAAATATGAAAATAAATATTAAATAAATAAAAACATTACATTTGAGGTGAATTTTGATTTGATGAGAAGGGTTTGAAATCCTTATTCAAACAAGCTCAATAATCTTGTTATTAAATTGTTAAAACCATCAAAATTCTCCCATCCATGTTACAAGTTTTGATTTTGAGTTTGGGACCCCTTAAAAAGTGTGATCGTGTAAATCATTAATTGTTGGTGAATCTTTAATATTCAATGATAAAAAAAAATAATTAAAATATGGAAGTATTTCGGAGAATTGTTCGAGTGATGAAAAAGTTTTTCAAGTGAATGCTTAGTTGCTTGGAATATGAATGCACAACGTTTGACTAATGAGACAAAGTATACAGACGTACGCTTTCCACGGAGCAATGAATCATGAAAATTGTTCCATTTTATGTCCAAGTGACAAGATTATGACCAATTATTTGCAATAGCCTTTTGTTTGTCGGTTTAAACTTGGAGAAGGCAAGTTACAAGTTGCAGGATAATTATATTAGAAAATGAAGGATATTAATATAAATCACATAAAAGAACTGCATATGATAGTGTAAATGAATTGAGTAGAATCGAACACATGTTGTTTGAGATGCCTATTTTAAAAAATTATTCTTGTACTTGTGTTAGTAGTTATTTGGATTGAGATTGAGCGAGTTAAAATCAAGTCAAACACGGCTCATACTTAAGTAGTTCATATTAGTCATGACATTTTGTTATCTTTTTTACTAATTAAGTCGGCTCAACCCAAAGTTTATAGAATTGAGCTTATACGGGATTTAATGCTTTAATCTATGCTTTTATGATTGATGCCTAATGGAGTATCAAAGTGATGTAATTTGATTTTCAACCCAATGGCATCAATATCTTGCAAAATCAATATATTTGCAGAAAATGCTACGGGTCACCACTTATTATGGACTATCATGTGATTTTAAAATTAAAATTGTATTATGGCTGTTTAGCTCATCACACCGGTTTTACGCTTTGTCCATGTCATATGCACATTGAAATCATAACTGCCTATATTTGGAGATTTTAGGTGTTGCCTTTTTTCAAATTTCTAATATATCATGCACAAATTCAAAAGGCACAAGATTTATAGCCGTAATCAATGCCACCCATTATCCCCTCAACTTCTTAGCTAAACATAAAGTCGTTACTTCGATTCCATATCAAGTGTCAAATTTATGTGCATGCGCAGGATGGAGAATCATTTTTATCCACAAAAACCAACATTAATATGGATGTTTAAATTTCGCCTATAGACGAAGGATTCCTGTTTTATATATTTAAACCAAAAAAAAATATATGTTTCTATCTATCACATTTTTTTTTTCAAAAGAATATTAATATTATTTTTTTTTACTTTCACAATAAGAGTCAAGTGTAACTTTACTAATTTTGTCATTTTATTTATTATTTTACACTTTAATTATTTTAAACAAAAGAATATTAGGATCATTTCATGCTTATAATTATAATACTAATAATTTTTCTTAATCCGGTGAGATGATTAATTATGATAGATAAATTTAAACGAATTGAGACAGTATTTTACACTTTATAACATGCTTGTTGAGTTTGCAAAAATTGTGCTTTAAGAAAAAATGATTTATTATAATTAAAAGAACAACAACGACGACTAAAAGTAGAAGATAATCCAAACTTGGTGATATTTGCATAAAGAAACTAGATTTTAAATTAGTTAAAGAAAAATGGTAAATAAGTTGCAAGCATAAATACATAATCATTGGAATTATATAAACATATACACACACCAACATGTATGTGTGCTTGTTGGTACAAATTTTGGATTTGATTTCCCAAATTGTTTGTTTGTCCAAACCCCTTACCCGGCTTGTTTGATTGCATAATTATTTCAAAATTTTAATAAATTGATTCAATAACTGAAAAAAGGGGGGGAATATTATTGAGCTGGCCATAATTTTCAAAATCTTGAAACTCTAGAAAGAATTAATAAAGCATAACATAGGACATGCAGAATTTTGTTTGGTATCCAATAAATGGGAAGATTGTGATATGACAGAGAATAGAACACATTAAATTTGGAGTATGGATGGGTTGTTCTAGTGTCGCTGTCGCAGGCCCAGGTGGTCCAGGCATTGTCTCGGCTAATCATTGGTCCACTTCATTTGTTATCCTCCTACGCTTATTAACATTTCATGCATATTGCATTAATTCTATAACTCATGATTCGAATGGAGCGACTTTTTTGAGAAAGAAGCTACTACATGATAGGGCAATTTATTGCATCTTATTAGATGCACACCGTAAAAGTTTTGTTATTATTTAATTATACGTAATGATATATATATGGTAGTTACACGTGATAATATGTGATAAGAATTTTAATTTTAGAGTTTATTTTTTTAATTTAAAATTTAATTTTACATTTTAAGATTTAATTTTTCATATTTAGCATTTAATTTTATTTTAAGGTTTAATTTTTCATTTTAGGATAACGACAGAAATTTATCATTCTATCAGTTATATGTAATAATATGTGTTAGTTATATGTGATGATATATGATAAAAATTTAGGTCTTGGAGTTTAATATTCAATTTTGGGATTTAGTTTCCATTTTTAGTGTTTAGATTTTCGTTTTATGTTTTTTATTGCATTTTAGGGTTTTAGTTTAGATTTAAAATTTTAATTATTTGTGATGATATGTATCAATTATATGTGATGATATGTACCACATATATGTGATGATAAATTCAATTAATGGGTACACCTTACAAAGTGCACCCAAATCCACGGTATATTGACTCCGTAATAGGAATATTTATTAGATAATACGTGGTTTATTAGATAATATGTGTATTTATTAGTATCCCCTTAATAGGAGAGAGTATACCATGGACCCAGGTGCACCTTGTAAGGTGCACCATGTAATTTAACTTATCATCGCATACAATTGACATATATCATCATATATAACTTGTACATATCATCACATATAATTGAAACATATCATCACAAGTAATTGAAATTCTAAATTTAAGATTTAAAATCCTAAAATTAAAAAAAATAAACCTAAAATAAAAAATTAAACTCTAAAAATAAAAAATTAATCCCTAAAATAAAAAATTAAACCTTGAAATTGAATATTAAACTCTAAGTTCTAAATTTCTATCACATATCATCACATATAACTGACACATATCATCACATATAACTAACACATATAATCACATATAACTGGCAGAATGATAGATTTTTGTCGGGACCCTAAAATGGAAATTTAAATAAAAAAATAAAAAATTAAACCTTTAAATGAAATATTAAACCCTAAAAATGAAAAACTAAACCTTAAAATGTAAAACTAAACACTAAAATGGAAAATTAAACCTTAAACTCATAATTTTTGACACATATCATCACGTATAACTACCATATATCATCACATATAACTGTCATATATTATCACGTATAAATAACTAACATATATCATCACATAATCATTACGTATAACTACCATATATCATCACATATAACTGTCATATATTATCATGTATAACTATCATATATCATCACCTAAACAGAGTGCACCTAGTAAGGTGCACCAAGGTCCACCTAATAAATTGCCCCGTAATAGGGATATTTATTAGATAATACGTGGTTTATTAGAAAATATGTGTATTTATTAGTATATGGTGATATATTGAATCTTTTATAAGGATATTTTGAATCTTGGGTTGATTATGTCATTAATTTAGTTTTTTTATTCTATCTTATTTAATTTAATTTTTTTATTATTATATTTTATCTAATTTAATATTTCACTTTTATTTAATTTAATATTTTTTTATTCTTTTAATATAAAAATATAAATAAGTCATGTAACTGGTAGAAAATTTTTAAATTAATTATTTTAATTTAAAGACAAATTACATATGAAATAATTTTAATAAAAAAATTTATTATGAAAATAATTAAATAAGTTGTATTTATAACTTAAAATAATTTTATTTTGGGGATTTAAATATTTCATATTGGTAAATTAAGAGTTATTATTATTATTATTATTATTAATTAAGTTTTTGAAGTAAGCAAAACCGGTGAACAACCAGTTCAAGCTCGAATATAAAAAATATGGGCCTAGACATTGACATTAGTTGAGTATTAGGTTGGAACTTCGCGCAATATCAATTGTTGCAGAGGTTTTAATACTACGAGTTTTTTAAGTTTGAATCTGAAAATAAATAAATTATATATTTATATAATTTGTCTTATTTTTATACTACTTGGTCACGATCAATTGTTAGTCGTAGCAAGTCCTTTTTTTTTATCACCTTAATCTACAATCATATCAAATATCAAATAGTAACATGAAATGAATAAATGACTGGATTTGAAACTACTTTTTAAGATTTATTTGGATTTTCTTTCATTAATTTTACATATTTATTGGGAGGTTGGAAAACTCGTGTGAAATCTCACCTCTAACAATGAGATGTGTAGGTGAGATCCTCTCAAATTACAAATTATAAAAGTATTAACAATATTAAATAACTTGTGATAATTTAAAACTTTAAAAATATTTCAAATGAAGAGTAGGTCTTGGGTGAGATCGGTCTCATAAAATGAGACCACTTTTTACCATTTTATTGATTTGACCCGGATTCTGACCCTGACCCTGACCAGAAACAAACCCCCCAGCCCACACCCGAGACACAGACCCAGACTCACCCCCCGCAGCCAGCCCACACCCCGGTCTCAAGAACCAAACCTCCCCAAATTCCCCAAATTTCGTTTTCGCTGTTTTTTCTCAAATTCTGTAAGATTCACAGGCACAATCTACGAATTTCTGAAGCAAATTCATAGGAGAACTGCATATTGAACAGGAATTTCAGCACAAATTGCTGAAAACTTGAATACAAATTTATCGATTTTAGGAGAAAACGATTAAGATCAAAAACACAAAATCGAAGCAAGGCTACGAATCAGGAATCAAATTCCGCATCTCTGACTCGAATTCAGTTTCAGGTAAATAAAATTTCTTCTCAATTTAGAAATCGAAAATTTTTGGGAAAACTTGATTCAATATATATTTTCTAATAATTTCAATTATTCTTGATGCATATGCAGGATATTCGGATACTGCAAAAATTATGGAAAATAGTACAATAGTTGAAGATGTGGAAGAAATTAATACTATTGCAGAAAATACGAACACAGGTATTACCGCACCTTCTATCTTTTTTAATACTTTTAATACTGTTTGTGATACTTTTGACACTATTTCTGATACTTTTTAATGATATTTTGAATGAAGGACTTGATGGTGCTGATTGTATTCCTACATCAATTAGAGAAGATGATATAGCCCAAGGTATAACTGTACTTTATAGATTTTTGTAATATTTTTAGTACCGTTTCTGATACTTTTCTTACTATTTGTGATACTTATAAATTCTGTTTTGGTTGAAGGTATAACTGCAATTTATAATTGTGTAATACATTTAATACTGTTTCTAATACTTTTAATAACTTTTGTGACACATTTCATACTATTTGTGATACTTTATAAATGCTGTTTTGGATGAAGTTTTTACTGCACTTTCTAATTGTTTTAATACTTTTAGTACCATTTGTAATACTTTTATTACAATTTTTGATACTTTTGATAATATTTGTAATACTTTTTAATGCTTTGCATAACTAAATGATTTAGTGGATATAAAGGGCTCTTTAATAGGAATAAGAAGAAAAACAATATAGGAACTTTATGATTTGTATTGTGATCATGCTCGTGCGGTGGGATTTAACGTGCGCAAGTCAACAGACAAAAAGAATACCGATGGACAATTGAGAGAGAAATATTTTGTTTGTTCTTGCGCCGGGAAAAATGTTATGAAATCAGGGGATGTTGCGGGGAGAAGAAAAAAAGTCATTGCTACACGAACGGGTTGTAAAGCGTTAATAAGGATCAAGTTGGATAAATATATACAAGAATATGAAGTTCTTCTTCATGTTGAAGAACACAATCATCCGCTCACTCGAACAGAATGGGGTAATTGGCATACATCACAAAGAGAAATTACGGAGGAAAAGGGCAAAGCGATAGAAAGTATGATATCTTCGGGAATGAGAACGATGGATTCTTACCGTTACATGGCGCAGGAGGCAGGTGGTGAAAAAAACCTTGGGCATACAGTGAAAGATCACCTAAATTACGTGGCACGATACAAAATACAAGAGATACAAGGTGGAGATGCGCAGAGAATTGTCGATATTCTATCTCAACAAGCTTCTACTGAAGACGACTTTTTCTTTAGAGTCAGATTGAATGAGGACGGGAGATTATGTAGCTTGTTTTGGAGARACTCAATGATGAAAGAAGATTATAAGTTGTATGGAGATGTTGTTRTTTTTGATATAACATATCGTACAAATAGGTATGACCTAGTATGTGCTCCTTTTGTTGGTATGAACAATCATAAGAACAACGTCATATTTGCATGTGCGTTTCTTGCCGATGAAAAGACAGAGTCATTTGAATGGTTGTTCGAAACTTTTAAAAAGTCCATGGGTGGCCAATGTCCAATAACTATATTAACAGACCAAGATCTTGCAATTTCTGCAACAATAGAGAAGGTTTACTTTTACTTTCTTTTGTAATACTTTACAGTATTTTTGTGATACTTTAAGATGGTTTTGTAATACATTTATTAATACTATATTTTTCTGTTTTTGCAGGTTTATCCAACAACAAAACATCGTCTTTGCTTGTGGCACCTCTATCAAAATGCAATAGCTCGATTTGGAAAACTGAAAAATGATGATGCATTTAGAGTCATATTTAACAAATGTTTGAGAGGTACATAATTATATATATTGGTTTTATTTTTGATACAATTATATGCAATAATCTTATGTAAAAACGTTTAGAAGTAAATAGTACTTTTCTGATACTGCTTTAGTAATATAATACATTTAATTATAATTTGTGATACTTTAAATTACAAATCTAATACTTTATTATAAAAATATATGTTAGGTTGTGTTGATGAGAATGAATTTCAACGTTGTTGGGAATCAATGATTTCGGATTTTGATCTACAAGATAATAGTTGGTTTCAGCGTTTATATACCTTAAGAGAGAGATGGTGTACAACTTTTAGCAAGGATTTCTTCTCTGTCGGAATGTTATCATCACAGAGAAGTGAAAGTACAAATAATGCACTCGGGTATAATGTGAAAAAGACGACGAGCCTGACTCATTTTTATGAGTATTGGAAAAGAATGTTAGAGAATTGGAGAAGAACAGAGGAGAATCTGGAATTCACCTGCTCAAAGTCTGCTCCAACGTCATCCTTGGATACAATACCAATTATAAAGCATGCTGCCCAGGTTTACACAATATCACTTTTCAGAATTTTTGAGAATGAATTCATAACCGGCCTTTCTATGAAATGCACAACATATTATGAAGATGAATTAATGAAGGTCTTTGACGTTTCATCTAATGAAAACTGTGCAACGATACATCGTGTCTTTTTTGATCCAAGAACCCATCTTGTCACATGTTCATGCAAGAAGATTGAAGAATGTGGATTTTTATGTTGTCATATTTTAAGGGTTTTTAATATGCATGGTGTGGAAAATCCCAGATGTGTATGTCAAGAAACGATGGACGAAGATGGCAAAATCTAAAATTTGGGACAAATTAAGTGTCAAAAGTGTGTCAATCGAAAATCAGGAGGATTTTGTTCCTTGGCGACATGAGATGGCAAGAAAATACTATAATCTTTTAATGCAATGTCAATCACATGAAGAAGCCCGGAGGATTGTGGAAGAAGGATATAGTAGAGATTGTATTGCAATAAATGAACTCAAGAAAACCTTTGAAGATATTGAGTTAAATGAAGAATCTGACAGAACAAGCAGATCGAAGAACCAAGTTCTTGATCCTCAACGCTCGAAAAATAAGGGGAGATCAAAAAGGGTGAAGGGACCACTTCAAAGAAAAATTAAAAAAAATTCAAACGTAGCAGCTGTTTGTAAAGAATTCGGATCAAAAACACCAAATCTGCATTTGATTTAGTTCTTCTTTTTTAATTTTATTTTCAAAAAAACTTTTATATCATTTCTGATAGTTTTAATACATTTTGCGATATTTAATGAGTTATTATACAAATTCTTACTAGTTTGGTGATATAAAAATATAAGTGTGTTTTGTGATACTTTTATTATATTATCTGATACTTTTAATACATTTTGCGATACTTGATCAGATATTATACAAATTCTTACTTGTTTTGTGATATAAAAATATAAGTGTGTTTTGTGATACTTTTATTATATTATCTGATACTTTTAATACATTTTGCGATACTTGATCAGATATTATAAAAATTCTTACTAGTTTTGTGATATAAAAATATAAGTGTGTTCTGTGATACTTTTATTATATTATCTGATACTTTTAATACATTTTGTGATACTTGATCAGATATTATACAAATTCTTACTAGTTTTGTTGATATAAAAATATAAGTGTGTTCTGTGATACTTTTATTATATTATCTGATACTTTTAATACATTTTGCGATACTTGATCAGATATTATACAAATTCTTACTAGTTTTGTGATATAAAAATATAAGTGTGTTCTGTGATACTTTTATTATATTATCTGATACTTTTAATATATTTTGCGATACTTGATCCAGATATAATAAAAATTTATGCTAATTTTGTGATAYAATGTTCTGTTATACTTTTAWCATATTTTTTRATACTTTTAATTCATTTTACGATACTTAAACATTTATTAAAAAAATTATAACAATTTTGTGAGAGAAAAATAARTGTATTTTGCGATACTTTCAATACRTTTTGCGATACTTTTAATACATTTTGCGATACTTGAGCGGAGATTATAAAAATCTTACTAAATTTGTGATAGAAAAATAAGTGTGATTGTAAAAATTCATCAAATTATGATATAGTAAAAAAAAAAATGAAAAAAAAAAAACAACATCCAGAATCATAGATCATACAAATTCATCTAATAAAAATTCTCAAGCAATATATTCATTCCAACAAAAACCACCTTCATACTAGTAACAAATAACAAATATATATAAAAAATTTCCCCAAAATAGGCATCAATCTAAGAAGGCTTCACTAAACAGATATCAATCTAAGAAACCATCTGCATCCTAGCGTAAACATAGCAAAAATATCCAAAACAATTCCACCTGCCTCCAAAA
>BMAC01000002.1:801126-819697 GCA_014905375.1 Phtheirospermum japonicum | reverse complement strand
TTTCTGATACTTTTAATACATTTTGTGATACATAATTACATATTGTACAAAATCATACTAGTTTTTTGATAAAAAAAATAAGTGTGTTCTGTGATACTTTTTATATTTCTGATACTTTTAATACATTTTGTGTTACTTTCACTTTCTTTATATAGAAATACTTTAGATAAGTGAAAATAATTCAAAAAATTACACAAAAGAAAATATCTTACATCGTTAGCTTCGTTGCGAAGAGCTGAATCATCAAGATCATCATCCGATAGATCAAATTTTAAACACCTGCTTGTGCTCTCTCCATTGCTCTTGGATGGCTGGCCCTCTCCATCCCTGTTGCCCTTCATACCCTCTGATGCACTCAAATCATATGGATTTTTTTTACTTATTGGATATAAATCATGACAAATCTCACCATCCCCAAAGCCTCCTCCCAAAATCTCTTCAGTCATCCTTTTGCTAAACTTCTCAGAATTCCAATGCTGAACCAATGGTAGGGTCGTAGGCTCAGCACTACCTTTCCACTTAAGACGGTGAAAATAAATAAATGCCAGAGCCAACACACACCCACTCACATTAACAGCCTTCATATTGTTGTACTTGCTCACAGACTCACACAAAGCCTTTAACACATAAGACGACCAATCGAAAGTAATTATCCTATCCACATCAAATATAGACTGGCGAAGCAATGAAAACTCACTGTTCTATTAGCGGATGGGGCTAAAAAAGATGACAGAGCATAAAGAACAAATAACCTCTTGAAATCATCACCTCCACTAGGAAAATTTTTCTGTAGAATATCTTTCAAACTACTAACGGGTGACCCAGTTTGGATACCAAATCTAGCCAAACAGTAAACCTCAAAATCAGATTTCTCCCCCCGTGACTCAATAACAGTATTCCCAGTGTCGGTGGGCAACAAAAAAATATCGCATATATCCAAATTTGTAACAGCAAACCTAACAGACGAACTAATACTTAACATTCTGCTTGACCCATTAAAATTTTCTACGAGCCATCTCACCAAAGAATGGAAACCTTTTTCACAAAGTTTAATTTTGTCAAACCACCAAAACCTATGCTCTCAAGATCTGAAATTTGAACATGATTAAAACTTTGAACAAGCTCCGACAATGACAAAGGTCTTGATTGGGTTGAAAAGTCACGATCAAACCTTAACTTTTTTCGAAGGCTTCTTCAAAGGTTCCCCAACCCTTTTTGTTGACTTCAAAGAGCTACATTCACTGAAAAATAAAAAACATATCATAAAAGTATCAGACAATATGTAATACAATTGATTTATTTTCACACAGAGGAAAAACAATGATAATATTTTTTTGATACAATATGTGTGTTCTGTGATACTTTTAGTATCTTTTCTGATACTTTCAATACATTTTGTAATACTTGATCAGATATTGCAAAGAATCATACTAATTATTTGATACAAAAAAATAAATGTATTCTGTGATACTTTAACAATATTTTGTGATACTTTCAATACATTTTATGATACTTCATTTGATATTGTAAAAATAATTTTACCTTTTTTTCTTCGAAAGATCCTTGTATGGTCTTGTCTTCGTTTTCTGATAGGAAACACTCTTAACTTTCCTCTTCTTCACATTTCCTACAGCAACAACATTCTGCACAGTTTTTTCCAAACCCTCATCACCTACAGCAACAACTTTCTGCACAGTATTTTTCAGTTTTTTCAGCCCTTCATCGACTGACCCCTTGCCCTTCTCCAAAGCGTTCTCTGGAACTTTCCTCTTAATTACAATCTTCTTTAGCTTTGGTTTTTCCAGTCCCACATCACCTATCCCAGAAATGTTTTTTTCTTCCTGGAATCTCTTTCAAAACATTCTTTCCTTTCTCTTTATCTAAAAACAGAATCAATCTTCGTGTGTTCTTCAACAACACTATTCCCCGTCACTTTCTTTACCTTTTCCAAAATCCTATCAACAAAATCAGTATCTCCAGTAGCAGTTCTTTCTGATTTCGATCGATCAACATTCAGCTTTAAAAGGTCCTCACGAATTGATGTCTTATCCATGTCAACCGAATTTTTCTTCGGTTTTGGTGGATAGGACAATCTCTTCGCTCTCTGTTTCTTCATTATCTGATAGTAAAACAAAGAAACACAATAAATAAATAATATATATATATATATGGTATTTTTGATATATATATATATATATATATTATATATTATATATAGTATATATATAAACAAAGATTTAATTCCTAGCATATTTCTTGATACATTAGATATGTTTTGTGATACATTTTATATGTTCCATGATACTTTTTACATGGTTTGTGATACTAAAGAAAAAAAGCCTAAATCATATATAAAAATAAATAAAAATGAGTATAAGTAATGTTTTGTAATACAATTAACATGTTCCATGATACTTTTAAGATATTTTGTGATACAGTGAAAAAAAATATTAAACCTAGTTTCAAAACTTATAAAACAGTCATAATAGATGAGTAAAAATAACACAAATTAAAAAGCACTCTAACAAATATAAGTAAAAATTCCTAAACCTATTTTCAAAACTCATAAAACACGCAGTCAGAGAAGTTTCTATGGTGTTCTACCAAATAGATGAGCAGTCGAACAGAAATAAGTGTAAAAAAAACCTAAAACATATAAACAAATACAAAAAATGAGTAAGTGTATGTATTCGAGGATTGAAATACAGAAGATCGACATAAAAAAATGAAAGAAAATCACCTTCGATACGCAAGCCCCAAACGAAACTGATAAGTTGAAGTTTTCAATTTGTTGGTTATTTGTTCTCGAATTAGCTTCAACGTTGCTCAAATTTAATAGCGAAACTGAAAAATCGAAGTTGCTCAGATTCTCGCTTCGAATTTTAGCTTGAATTTAAGCACGAATTAGACTGGAGGATTTTCGCTTGACAGATTTTCACAACAAACTACGAAGGAATGACGTTTCGATTGCAAAATCTGAATGGATAAGGGGTCCGGGTGAGTCAAGGTCAGTTTAGGCGTGGGTGTGGGTGAGGGTTTGGATTAAGGTCTAGTCTAGTCAAGGTTTGGGTCTAGGTCCGGGTCAATGGGTATGGATCAATTGGATCCAAATATAAAATAGTAAAAAGTGATCTCATTTTATGAGACCGGTCTCACCCAAGTATTTGCCTGAATACTTTAGGATTTGAAATTTTTTGAAATGTCTCCTAAATGAATACACTTCATATACTTAAGGATTTGAAATTTTTTGAAATGTCTCCTAAATGAATACACGACATGACTGAGGCATTCACCCTCTTATAAAACAAAAATTGCTATCAAATTAAATATCTGCAGTTGCACATACAAACCTATTGTCTAATATAATTATAATTTACTTTAATATTCAATATACAGTAAATTACCAATCGATTATCTTGCCACATTATTAAATATATACATATATATATACAAAGTCTATCTTCAACTTTGAAAAAATACAGCACCCTAAAATATACAATCAATTTTACCAAGCCAACATCAACTCACCCACAGAAATATTCATCAGGCCACAATCTTAACACACCGCATTACCATCCATCAATTATCTGAATTGACCTAAAATCGACCACCATAATTATTGATCATCAAGACATAACTAAAAACAGAAAGCTTATTTATGCTTACATCACATTGTTTTTTCTACCACCCTTCTCACTACACACTGAAAAGGCAAAATGGCTTTCAAAAGGACAACAAAGTCACGAAGCAGCAAAATTGAAAAAGAAAAACTAGAAAACACTATAATTTGATAAAATTACAGCTCCACCTCTCCTTGAAATGAAGGTACCAATAAAATAATCCAATGCCATGTCATCATCTCAAGCTATTCCTTAAAAAAAAAAAAAGTTAGAATCAAGAGATAACTCATATGGTGCACCACATCATCATAAACACTCAATCAAGGTGCTCGGAGTTCCATTTCCCCATACTATTTGCAAATGGCCTCCTGAGGAACTCAAGTCTCATTTTTTTCGATTATTTTTTTCCAAGACTAATGGCCAAGCTTGCGCTTCTTAGCCATACGCATCCGTTCTCTTCTTTCCTCTTCTTCAATCAAGCGGAGCTGTTCTTCGTCCTCTTGCCGAGCAATTTTTGCACTGGCCAGTCAAAACATAATATGTCAACAATGTACAACCAAGAACATGAGTTTTTTAAAAATAAATTTAGGAAAGAAAAAAAGGCCAAGGGATTTTTAGGCCGGCAGTTAAGCATAAAGTTCACATCTAGTTACATGTTAATAGTTGGTGTCGTTTAAATAGGCTGTCCAGTTTGTCAAAGATATGTAAACATCCGTCTCAAGAAAGAGGAACAATTAAAAAAAATCAATCATGTGATAATAGGACAGTCTATAAAACACAAATTACTGGCTAAGAGTAGAAATGTTTTCACATTCACATCCTTCAAAAATATGCAAGGAATATCGTTATATTTCTACCAACTAAATATCAAGCGGCAAATATTTTTTCTAAAAGAAAGTTGTACAATTCCTATATTGGGCGGCGAACAAAGGCATACAATAAAACAACCAAACACGAGAAAAATAATCATTTCTGATTTCATTATCATCCTTTGCGCTTTGAACAAAGGATGGATTTCCCAACCAAATAAGGAAACAAACTCTATTTACATAATCCAGAAGCTAAAGAAGGAAGGAAAAATATACATTATCCAGAACCTAAAACATGGAACTTCTACGGTGCCGTGAAGGCACCAATCTTCACTTGATCAGAACCATTGGATCAAAAGTTGGTTACAAATATTGGCAAATGAATGGATGTAAATGCAAGGGGGTGGGGGCATAGTGCCTTCACGGCACCGTAGTCATTCCCAAAATAAACAATGTTAGTGCAACACAATATCCAGTTAAGCTCACTGACCTGCGTTTCTCCTCCCTCATAATATCATCAAAACCGGCCTCCATGTCACTATCATCATCATCATCCCGGAACTTGTTGGGATTATACCTACAAAACAAAAAGTGGTGAGGATGCAAGCGCAAAAGGATCGGCAAGAAATATTAATAGTAATAATAACAATAATAATACTGAAAAAATAAAGGAACCCATGGTTACCTGAACATTTCTCTGATCATACTTATTGCATTCTCATCATCAGAACCTTCATCATGAGGCCGCCTCTTAGGTTTTGCCTTTGGCCTCTCGTCTGCTGAGTTATGACGAGGAGCAGGTTTGGGAGGTGGTCGCTTCACCTGCAAGCCAAAAACCATACAAAACAAGACTAAAAACAAAGGACCCACAGAACAGAAAAATGTCAATTCACGTATTCTCTAAGTTCTAACAAAAAAACACTACACAGCCTCATACCTGATCTCTAGACGAAGGCAATGCATGCTTCGTCATCACCTTCGGCTTGCTCGATTCCCGATACTCTCTTTGTACGGGTGCTGGTTTCCTCAAACCCAAAGAAGGTTGACCACGCGGCGGACCCGATTTTTGAACACCCGACTGCGAATGCTGTGAAGGCATTGGTCTACGCTGAGCAGATATGGCAGACGAAGGAGCTGCTGGTCTTTGCGCACCACCACCAGACATACTATTTCTCGCAACTGCTGGTGCACCCCTTCCATTAGTAGGCACAGAGCTTCTAGAAGGCACGCCGACTTTCGATCCAACGGGCCGTCCGGGCCCACTCCCACTATTGCTCCCTAGCGATCTCCGAGGGTCCATCGATGACTTGCTGCTGGCAGGAGGAGGAGCCATTCTCTCCGGCAAGGGTTTAGATTTGTTTTGACTACTACTCGAAGGCATTGGCTTCCTTTGAACATTCGAGGGTGGTGGTGGTCGCCCACGATCGTTTGCCACCTGTTTGCTGATCCTGGATGGTTGTTGGGCAGGCCGTGCATCTTCAAGTCCACCAAAAAAAACCTGTATAAGTTACCTTAAGAAAAAAATGAAATTGCTAATGTGCTTTTTAAAAACAGCGAACCAGAGATAGAGGAGTAGTTGCACACCAGTCTTTGGACCAGATACGTTTCTTGGTGGGAGGCTTTTCGACGGGGCTGGGACCTCGGCATCGTCGGATAGTAGAAAAGAATAGTCCCTTGTATTTTTAAGAATTTCAACCTTTTTCTTCAACTGCAATAATTATCGATGGGAAAAAATGAGTGGAGAAAAAAGTTACAACCACCAATTTATTACCAATCAGACAAGTCACCGATAATTACCCCATTTGTGACTCTCGGTAGATGATTGTCTCGGGGTTTTGACTTGACATGGTCTGTACCAGAACTCTTATTATTCTGCACAGAAATGTATTGTGTCATGATATAACTTCAAAGAAGGAATTTTATTCAAGACGTATAAAATAAAGTCCAGGTATAATAAATGCTAGCAATGCCTAGGCCATGCTACCATATTAATAAAGTCTCGATAACAGTCCTTGAATGCCACAAGCAATCAAACGAAGAAATTCCAGAATTGACAAAAATATTTAAGTCTTAAATACATACAGGACGGTTAATTTTATTGGATATCCGTGCTGCCAAATCTGGATTTTCCAACAAGGACTTGCTTTCTTGAATTACTCTCGCAGCAATAATTGGCTGTGAAGGACCAAAGAAGGAACCATAGCTGCAAACATGCATGTTAATATTAGAATAAAAATTAAAACTCCGAGTATGTACATACAAATCACTGTCAACTGGAGGAAGCAATACATAACCATCTGGCCTAAAGACAGCAAAAATGTCAACAAACAACAGCTAATGAGATGTCCGGGGTAGAAAACAAAACGAATTTAAGGCTTCATTGCCCAAATGGTCAGAGTTCAAGAATACTAGAACACATTTTATCCAAGAATATATATGAGAAAAGGTTATTTGCTATAGTATTGCTACACGAATAAAAACTTACTTGTCTTTGCGAAACCCATTTACTTTGTCTCGGGAATTACCATTTGCAGTTCCTAATTCTTTCTTCATCTTCTTTCTGATTGTCTCTTTTAACTTTTGCCTCAGTTCAAGATATTCCAGCTCCTCCTGTGTGGGCTGGTGAGGTTCCTCATATTCAACTTCACCACCTTCTTCATCTTCTTGATCTTCACCATCCTCCTCGTACTCATCCCAGTCTTCATACTCCTACATTGACAAACCTCGTATTAACAAACATGATTAAATTGGAATCCCAGTAGATTTTTATTTATTTATTGAAAGGAAAAAAAAAAGGAGTTGAACAGTTGCTTACATCTCTTTCATACCGTGCCATTGCACTTAATAAATGGCCTGATACAGGTGCTGGCTCTCACAGAATGTGAATCCAAGGACCTGAACAAAGAAAGTAATAACAATAAATTACAATTCTTATTGAGATTGAGATCGAAAGAGTGTGCCTAATATGTTAATCTATCACATTTAGAACACCAAAATTGAAGTAATAGTGTTAAAAAAATATGATCAGAGATATACAACACCAATTGATTATTTTTCTTTTTTTTTTTTTTTTTATGATTGGAGATTGCTGTTGATTGCTTACAGAGAAAGCTCTGCAGGATCTTCAAAATCTTAAAATCACCATGAACATATATATGTATTAGGATGTAACGTATACATATATACAGTTGGGCGAGAAAAAAAAAAGGATTGCTTTAAAAGCAAACACGAAAAAAGCAGATCTGATCGGACTAAACCCACACCTTCAGTTACCGAAAACTGGCGAAAAGAATAATCTCCTCAAAACTATGAATTTCAAAGATGTCAATTAAGAAATAAAAAAAATTATAACAACATCAAACAACCGATTGAAGGAGATTTCTTCGATTATCGCTAGGGTCAAATATATCGCACCAAAAACGCCCGTCTAATCGGATTAAAATATAGTTATTGTTTTTTAATCAAATACCACAAATGCAAATCTCCTAGCCAGACGTTTTTATCCCGAGAAAAATCATAAAGATCTTCATCCATAACCGAATACGACCGGAGAAAAATACACCATAAATCGTAGATCTTAAACAAAACCGAATAAACCAATAAAAAATCAAATCTTTGCAATGATCTGTGTTAATTACCTGAAAATTCGACGGAATCGGAGCGAAAAAAGCCAAGATCGATGAACAACGATTGGGATCTGAAAGGACGCCGCCGTAGTGAGATAAATAGGGTTAGCGAATGAGAAATTTTGGGAAATTCCTAGCGAGGCATTGGGAGATAAAGCACCGCGTAGGGCAATCCGAAAGTCCGAGAAAAGCAGGGGCGTATGCTATCGTGCGCTTGGGGTGTTGAGGATAAGAAGGATAGCCAAACCGGTATTTGGTTCGGTTTTCCCCTTTTGAGAACAGCTGGACGTTAAGCGGTCCGGTCTGACAGGTGTTGGCATCTCAGCCGGTTTCTTGATTTCTTTACGTTTGGTATGATTATAAAATATTGCCGATTTTTGAAAAGATTTTACGGAGAATACCAAATACACAGTTTTGAGATTTTAAACCTAAAATCAGTTTGTCAAAAAGAAAAAACTGAAACCAGATTTTTATATGACTAAAAATAGAAATGGAATGAATATGTGGTTGGGTTTAAGGCAATATATTATTCAATTATACATGATATATAATAGTCATAGGTGATGATATATGGTATTTATACATGATGATATGTGACGAAAATTTAGAGTTTAAGGTTTATTTTTTCATTTCAAAATTTAATTTTTCATCTTATGGTTTCATTTTCTATTTTAAAATTTAGTTTTTCATTTTAGGGTCACGACAAAAATCTATTATTCTACTAGTTATATGTGATGATATGTGTTAGTTATAAGTAGCAGTGTCAAACGGGCCAAAGCCAGCGGACTGGCCCGTCAGCCCGCGCAAACGGGCGGTCTTGGGCTTCCATTTCCCAGGCCCGTTTGATCGCGGGTTTTTTGGCCCGCCCGGTTAAGCCCACGGGTTTTCACGGGCTGGCCCGTTTTTCATTTTTTTTTAATTTATTATTAATTTTAAAATTAGATTTATATTTGTTAAAATTGAAGATATATTTGTATTCTTTTATTTCCTATTTGCCCGTTACAAAACTTTAAATATTATAATATTTATTTTGTTTTTTTTATTAAATTCTAATATAAAAAATGTAATTTTATAAAAAAAATAAAAAAAAATTAAAAACTGCTTGGCCCGCGGGCCACAGACCTTGGTTTTCCCGGCCAGCGTAAAAATGGGTCAGGCCCGCCCCTTCCCGTTTTGGGGCATCCCGCGGTGGGCCGGAGCGAGCTGGCCCATTTGACAGTGTTATTAATATTTGATAATATATGATAAAAATTTAGGGATTAGAGATTAATATTCAATTTCAAGGTTTCATTTTCCATTTTAGAATTTAACTTTTCATTTTCACGGTTTAGTTTTTCGTTTCATTTTAAATTTAGAATTTTAATTATTTGTGATAATATATATCAGTTGTATATGATGATATGTATCAATTATATGTGATGATATATGTCAATTATATGCGATGATAAATTAAATTAATAGGTGCACCTTGCAAGGTGCACACAATCCATGGTATAATGACTCCGATTTTAGTAAGTTATATGCTTTTAACAAATTACATCAATATCTTACAAATTATTTTACTGTATATTGCGAATATCAGAGGTTGATAATCAATATCAATAATATTGTGAAAATCCATGTGACATAATAACAAAATGGCACACTTGTGTGCATTGATATAGATCATGACCTGTAATGTAATAACTTATGATAATTTTTTTTTATTTAAATTATTAGATTTTCGTAAATTTTTGACATGATACTATGATATATTAATTTTTAGGGACAATTCCTAACTGGTCCAATAGTTAAAAAAAATATATCCCAAACAATCTAAATTTAAGTCCAACTTTCCGATAACTCATAGTTAACTACAATTTAGACTATGATACCCTTAAAATTATACGGCAAGAAAAACACAATCCCTCAATCACCTCCACTTTCCCCTATCTCACGCACGTTAGGCTTTTCGATTCCTTTTCGCTGAGAAACCAAAAACTACCGAATCCTCTCCTAAAATTTCCCTAATTCATACTGGGCGCAAAAAAAAAAAAAAAAAGTAAAAATAATAATAAAATAAAATCGGTGGAATTAAAAAGAAAATCAAAAAAATTACTCTCATTGGGCATGATGGTTTCTTCCATTCCCACAAATTCCCAACTATATATTTCGGGATGTTACGTTTTAAAATTTTATTCGTTTGAGTAATATTAGTGCAAGCAGTTTTGCTGAACAAGCATGGAAAAGATGTCGATTAAGATGAACCCGCAAAATAACTCGTAAGTTTTTCATTTTATTTTGTTGAAAACAATTGAAATCTCAAAGTAGTAGTAACTTGATTTTACTTTCTGGTTTAACACTGCAATTATTCTAAATTTGGTTGGTATGTAGTGTTTGGGTGTAAAAGCACACCAGTATGGCTTTTTAAAAGTAGTTAGGTATTTCGTACTATGATTTTAAATAATTGCAGACTACTCTATCTCCAAAACATTAATTTGATCGTTTACAATTGAATATTGCTAAAGTTGTTGGTTAGTTTAGAATCCAGTAATTTACAATTTGGTACTGTGCACTTTTGTAGTTTACACTCGTTAGTTACAATTGCATATTGTTGAATAAAATAGGGTAGGATGGAGTTCTTTTGATAGTTTATAATTTAACAGTTTATTATTTGGTAGTTTATAATAGTTAGTTTACAAGTTCATATTGATGAAAATATAAGGTAGTGTGGAATTATTTTGGTTGTGTGTTCTGGTAATTTTTAATTTGCATTATTTATTTATTTATTTTAAAAGATGTTGCTGGTTTCGATGAAATTGTTTTCTCCTCGCTGTTTCTAGGAGTATAATGAATGATTCCTCTAAAAAAATTGGAGTAATTCTCTAGCCCTATTAATTTCATGTTGACTAAAATTATGTTTTGTATTGTAAATTGAGAAGCTAATTTTTTTCTTCTACAATACTCTATTTTTTAAGTATTAGAATTATTTTGGTGAAAAAATATTTATCTGCATTGGATTTGTTTTGGGAAAATCATAAAAATATTAGTTTACAATTGAATTTCACTGAAATTCTAATGTAGTGTGGAACTATTTTGCTTGTGTTTTGGTAATCTTTTATTTTTCAAATTTGAAGCTGAATTGAATTTTAAAATTGTAATATCATGTCCAGATTTTATTTTTACCACATATTTTTTTAGAATTATATTTTTAAGTAGCCTTGAAATATGGATTTTGGTATGAATATTTATAATTACTTATGGTGTGCCGGATTTAATCTGCTCATTCATTTTTATAATGATACATTGTATAGATGTTTGTTTACGTAATATATATTTTGTTAATAATTTGGAATTCCATTCTGGTGCATAATGATATATATTGTGACGTTAGGATTCCATACCTGTACATCATAAATTTCTATACTTGTAATCCATCATCTTGAATAACACTTCTTTTTAATGAAATTTATAAAATATGAAGGTCTATGTTTTGAAAATAAGTCTCAGACGATGTTGTTAGTCAATGTTTAACAACACTGGTTAGCAACATCGATTAGAGTAAAATATAAAATATGCAGCGGAATAAAATGATAAGAACACGATATAACAAATTCAGTTCACAAGTAAAAGTACTTGTGAACTTGGGTGTACAAACTCGAAAACTATATTACTTTCTTGTTCACGCTAAATACAAAAATATAAAGTAATATATGAAAACTAAATATCAATAAACTTGATACTAAATACTTGTTGTCGGAATGACAAGATCTTCTCCATTGGTCACGCAACTTCGAAGAACTTGTTAATCACGATCAATGGCTCCAAGTAGTTCTTCGTGTTCTTCTTTGCTTGTGCGTTCCTTGCGTCGTGCGCCCTTCTTCAAAAATCCGTGAGATTAAAGTTTATTGAAGGTGTCCTCTTCTCTTGGCTTTATCTTGTCTTAAATAGACAAGAGTCCTAGAGTCCTGAACTTGGTATACAAGTTAAACAAGTCCTAAACACAATCTAGGAAACTAAATAAAATCTTAAACACAATCTAGGAAACAAATCTAGAGTCCTAATTCTAGTTCCCTAATATATTTTGGGCCTAAGAAAAGCAAACAACTAAATAAGGAATTATTCCCAAGAATAAAATCCTCAACAATCTCCCCCTTTTCCCTTTTTGGACAAAATACCCAAGACGCATGAAAATGATCAAAAGAATAAAAACTCCCCCTGAATTAGAAACTCCCCTTAAATTAGAAACTCCCCCTAAATGAAACAAAAACGAACCACAGCGTCTTCTACATACTTCTCCCCCTTTTTGTTCTGAAAGCAAAAGGACCTCAATAAACGAGTTTCGAAGCTCATGGTGCTGTACAACCTGGTTACCAAACACAGTAATCTGGGCTTGGACAAACGGAGCAGAAAAATGAACCATGTTGGTACTGATGTTGGGAATACCAAAACCAACACCAGCTCAAAGAGGCGCCACAGTGTCTAAAGAAGTTAATCAGATTCTGCTTCACGAAAACACCAACGGGGGATTCGACGCTCGGCAATCAAGTCTCGATTTTGAAATCCCAAGAACAGCTCCTCAGCTTCACTCGTCAAGAACCTCGTGGAGATTGGTTCCATGTCTTCAATCTCGACGGCTTGAGACGGAGCCTCATCAGAGCTAGCAGAGTGGTCGGAGGCAAATGTTGACATCAGTGCACTGGCAGATGGAACATTGTCAGAATCAGAGCTTGGAGAGGATTCAGGATTGTTTGCAGGGGATGTTGTTTTAGTGTCACAACACTAGAACCAACATGGGCTGACACGGCAGCTTTGGACTTCTTCTTTTTCTCTTTTTGGGTGGAATTTTCTTATTAGCTAGATGCAAAGTATGTTTCTGGAGCTTTGCTGGGTGATGGTGAATTCGATATTCTGCAAGAGACTGAAAACAACTACAAACAAAAAATCGAGTGTCGCAGGCAGTAAAATTTGGAGAAAGAAAAAGTAAAATTAAGAAAATAACTCCCCCACTCTTTCTCAAAATAAGACACACGATCTCAACTCAACTACTCGGTTTTTTTTCATTTTTAACGGCGGTTTTTGAACCGCCTTTGTATCGACCGCCGTAAGAAGTGGGATTTAACGGCGGTTCTGGAAGACATTTAACGGCGGTTTTGGAACCGCCGTAGAATGCAGCGTTTTTACGGCGATTTTGAAACTGCCGTAGAATGCAGTACATTTACGGCGGTTTCTAAAAATACCTTCTAGAAAGTCTGTTTTCCAGAACGAACATTTTACATCGGTTTTTGAAAACTACCTTCTAGAAAGTAGTATAAAATTTAAAAAAAAAAAAGAAATGAAAGCAGGTGCATTTTGAATATATTAATTATTTCAACAAAAAAAATTAAGAATTAATACTCCAATATAATTAAGAATTTCCATCAATACCATCCATAATTGTCAATGTGGACTATGACAAAGTTCAACACTAACTAATACATAAGAAGCTTAATTAAACTAAGCATACTACTAAATAAGTATCCTCTTTTCATGATGATGTATCTGCTAAGATAATGGAGAGATTCGTAGCTAATTTAGTAGGAATGAACCCAACTCTCTTTCCTGCCCTGTACAGTACAAGCAGAATTACAGATATTTAGTTCAAGATGAAAACTGAGAACATTAAATAGATTATTCAACAAAAGAACATAATAAATCATATTCAATGTTAAAATTTACCTATCAATAGGAAAATTCGCCGGAGACAAATAGACTCCAACACCATGAGAAACGCCCTTCTCAAAATCCCCACATCTGCCAAACCCATAGCGTAAAACATCACAAATCTCAGCCCGAGAGCCGCCGTACCAGCCGTACTTGACATTAGCATCGTATGTTGTTTTTATCAACAATAGTACTTAATAATATGCGAGCATAAATTTAAAAAAAAATAAATAAATGAAACCATATACACAAAAATAAGCCATCCAAGATGATATATATCATAATCAAGTACCATCCCAACTACAGCAAATCAATACTTCTTATAAACAATTACCATCCCAACTACAGCAAATCAATACAATTAAAACATCAAAATAACATATAAACAGAATGTAAATAACAAATGCAACAATAATCCAAATTTCTTAACCACATTCGTGGTAAATCCAAATCAAAACACTCCAAAACCCACAATTCTTAACCACGGAGCTGATAATAACATCACCACTATTTTGCATAATCCAAACTAATAAACCAAACTATAATTAAAATCAAAATCAATTTCATACCTGCCCCATCGGCACGTTCGGATTAAGCCCCAAATGGGCCAACGACGGGATTTCTCCGGGCTCCACGCCTCTGAATGTACAGAGTCCACCCTCATGGAATAAATCTTAACACCAGCTTCAAGCCCGCGCCCATCACCATAACCGTTGATAACTGGCTGCCGAGATCGATAACCTTTATTTCACATGTTTGATAACTTTTGATCAGAATATTTTCCGGTTTTTAGATCACAATGGACGATTCCCAAACCATGCAGATACGATAATGCCTCCAAACATTGTCGAGTGATGACCTGGCAAGGACATAGGCATGTTTATATAATTATATCCCAAATATTTATTTACTTTTTTCTTAATAATTGTTGTTAATGCATTATTTATTTACGATAATGCCTGATAAAACTTACAAGTCCATTAAATTCTTTCAAGCACTGTAATTAGTTGTCTTATGATCTTCAGTTTCACATGTAATTAATACACAAACAATTTTAGGCAATAGAGTATGTTTCTGAGACTTTGTTACTATAAAGCGGATCTGAGATAATTTTATTACTTACTCCATTTCAAATTAAATATTATTTAAGAGTTCTTGTTAAAAATTAATAAGTACATAAATTTGACTAATACAACCTAATTAATTAATAATATTTTTAATTAATTTTCAACATAATTTGACGTAAGATTAATTTGTTTTGCTTGCAGTTTTTTCTTGTCCCGGTGATTTTCTAGCATGCTTCCTGGTAAAACAGAGCAAACTCTTGAATTTCTCCGACCCGACAACGATGATCCAGCAGATTTCAACTTCAAGCAATGAATTTTCCTTTCATTTGCACTTTGTCTTAATGTAATTGCCTGCAGATGATATTCTAGGATTCCTTTTTATTTTATTTTATTTTATTAATGTGTTGGTTTATAATGTCAGCCAACTCAAAATGTTCAAGCTAAGAATTACTAATAGTTGCTTTTTCATTACTAGGCTTAATGAAAGGACCTTGAAGTGAATTCAAGGTAGTAAAAAAGACACAGAGATGATAAAATAACACAACGATGGGAACAACTTTTCTTAATCACAATGTTCAATAAGACAGCCTTTCCCTAATTTTCTAAAATCATATTTGCTCCCATGATTGTGGTTCGATATAGTGCATTTTTCATATAGAACGAAACGATACAGTTGAATTAAATGCGGTTATAATGAATAGTTTTTTTTATACCTTTTAGTGCAATACGCGGTCGCAGTCTAACCGTCTGTGTCGCAGTCTAACCATCTCTCGCGAAAACACCCGTCCGACCCGTCTCGCAAACTCCAGGCCTGCGGGTTTCTCGGCCCGAACCCTTTCATGCACTTGCAGGCCGGCGACGCATTCGTGTCGCATATCCCGTAAACCCACACTCCCTGTAATCGTCGCACTGGTCCTTCGGAGCGTACCAGAATAAATTCCAGATCCCGCTTGTCAAAATCCAGGTCAACCTCTGCAATTCACCGTTGGGCTTCATCACCAATCTCGAATAAACCGATTTCTCATTTAATTTAAAAGAAAAAAAACAACAACGTATTTTTTAGTGATTTTAAATCTCAACTTCCTCTAATTCTTCACAATTTAATCAGAATCTAAAAGGAATAAAATAAAATACGTGAAATGAAGAAAGAATCGGATATGGCATATATAACAAACCTGTTTTTTCTGTGTATGATTCTTAAGTCGAATATTTCATAATCGTCCTTTATATCTCTGTCGGCCCGAAGCGCGCCACCCTCTTCATCTAGTGCGGGTTCGGGCTCCGGGATTTTCTGGAAATTAGTTCGCTGCTGGTTCACCGCCCCGTCGCCGCTTGCTGCTGGTTCACCGCCCCCGTCTCAATTCAGCGGGTCAGTGCCCCTTTCTTGCGCGGCCATGGTCATCTCCAATACGCCATCCCACAGCCGCCGCTGCTGGTTCACCGCCCCGCCTCCGCCATATGGTCGCCGAATCCCAAAATCTAAACAAGTGAAATTAGGGCGGAGGTAGATAAGACGAGTGAAAGTGGATTAGGGTTTTATTTTAATATTTATTGTTTTTTTGATTTAATATTTATTTTAGTTTAATATTTAATCCAGATCGTCGGATCGGATACGGATCAACGGCCCAAAACTTTTGCTTGATAAGGACGAGGATCGATGACATGGCAGCTTACTATTCTACGGCGGTTCCTATGAAACCGCCGTTAAATGTCATCTTTTTTACGGCGGTTCTAATAGAACCGACGTTAAATCTACCGCAATAATTTAACGTATGAACTAATTAACGTCAGTTTTTAAGGAACCGCCGTGAATACTTGTTAATTCACGGCGCTGTCTTAAAAACCGCCGTTAATTAGTTCAGTTTTAACGTCGGTTTTCATAAAAACGCCGTAAAATGTACGATTTTACGGCGGTTTTATAAAAATCGCCGTTAAATGACAGATTTTAACGGCGGTTTCTGGAAAACCGCCGTAAAAAAGAATTTAACGACGATTTTCCCAGAACCGCCGTTAATATGCCGCCTTCGTATGTTGTTTCTGTAGTAGTGTGAAGATGTCAACAAGATGATTGACTGTTCCTATATGCTCAAGGCTAACTATCTTCCTCTCAACCAAATCTCGAATAAATTGGTACCTTATATCAATGTGTTTGATTCGAGAAAGATGGACCGGATTTTTCGAGATATCAATGGCACTGAAATTATCACAGAGCACAGTTAATGTTCTTCTATGTAGATCGTAGTCCTCTATCATTTGGTTCATCCACAATAACTGTGTACAAGTACTTCCAGCTGCAATATACTCGGCTTTAACTGTACAAAGAGAAATGCAATTCTGTTTTTTGCTATACCAAGATATAAGATTCTTATATTTGGACTCAAAAATAAAAATACCATCATCCAGTTGTTTAATTTGCAAACCAAAAAAGTAAGAGAGATTACCTTCCATGCTCATCTCGAATGTATCAGACATTTTCGTAATAAACTCACTTACCATCGATTCAATACGAGTGACTGGAGCAAACGTCTTATCTGAATCTGAGTCTGATTTTGGATCAGCTTGAGTTGATATTGGGTTTGATGTTGAGTTCCCAGAACCATCACCGTAACCAACATCGCCAGTTTCTCCAGTTTTAACACCTGCATCTTCATCTATGGTCAATCTTTCCAGCATCTTGTACCTGCAGAACTCATCACCAATTATTTGGTAACAATTGTCAGAAGTCCTCTGACCAGTGTGGATACATGCACCATCCTCATCATAGACTTCACACTTTTCCCGATTGAACTTGACACTAAAACCATCATCACATAGTTGGCTAATGCTTATCAAATTCGCAGTTAAACCTTCAACAAGTAATACGTTCTCGAGCTTCGCAATACCAGGGACATGAAGAGTTCCTTGGCCAATAATTTGGCCATTTGCACCTCCACCATACTTTACCTTTCCTCCATGAAATTTGACAATATTCGAGAGGAGATCTTCCGAGCCGGTCATGTGCTTAGAGCATCCACTATCAAAATACCAGGCTCTAGGGACGTGGGATTTCAGGGAGGTACATATCATGTTGCACTTGATATCAGTTTTCTTGACCCAAACTTGTTTGAACCTGGTGTTGGTATTGATGTTGGTAACACGGGAACCAACATGAGATTCAGCAGTCAGCTTCGACCTTTTAAAATGAGTTTGCTTGCCAACAAGCTTCCAGCAGTATGGTCGTATGTGACCTGGTTCACCACAGTGATGGCACACGTATTGTCTTCTTCTTCTTTTGTGGTGTTTGGTCGACTTCACCTTTTGACTTGAATTTGACTTTTGAACATGCTTGTATCCAATCCCGTATTTTGAAACAATTCGGATACTCGATTCCAGAATCTCATCCACCTTGGCCTTGCCTTTGTTGAGATTTGATATGATTCCTTGAACCTTTGTCAACTCGGTTTTCACCTTTTCTAGCTCAGCATCCTTCTTGGTGAGCGACGTTTCCAAGCGGACAATTATGTCAAGCTGATCATCCTTTTCTTTGGTTAGTTTTTCTACTTCCTTCATGAGATCCTTGGCCTTGAGTACCTGTTTTCCCCAACTAACAAACAATTTCTGGTGGTCAACACTCAGGCTGCTCGTATTCCTCTCGATAATCAGTTGTTTCTGCATTCAGACACACGATGTTGTCTTCAAGCAAACCAACATGGACATCGTCGTCCCACACAACATTGGTAAATAAGGATGGATCAGGTTCAGTTGACTTGGAATCATTAACATCCTCT
>BMAC01000002.1:701845-801101 GCA_014905375.1 Phtheirospermum japonicum | reverse complement strand
CATCATTTCAATTTTGGAAATAAAAACCACAAATCCCAATTACAAATTAAAACCGAGATAGAGCTAGATTTTTATAAACCATCACCATAGTTGAACAAATTCTTTGCAAAGCAATTTTTCACTCGCCAAATTAAACTCTTTATTACCTGTCCAATCCTCGGTGATTTTCTAGCATGCTTCCTGGTAAAACAGAGCAAACTCTTGAATTTCTCCGACCCGACAACGATGATCCAGCAGATTTCAACTTCAAGCAATGAATTTTCCTTTCATTTGCACTTTGTCTTAATGTAATTGCCTGCAGATGATATTCTAGGATTCCTTTTTATTTTATTTTATTTTATTAATGTGTTGGTTTATAATGTCAGCCAACTYAAAATGTTCAAGCTAAGAATTACTAATAGTTGCTTTTTCATTACTAGGCTTAATGAAAGGACCTTGAAGTGAATTCAAGGTAGTAAAAAAGACACAGAAAGGATGATAAAATAACACAACGATGGGAACAACTTTTCTTAATCACAATGTTCAATAAGACAGCCTTTCCCTAATTTTCTAAAATCATATTTGCTCCCATGATTGTGGTTCGATATAGTGCATTTTTCATATAGAACGAAACGATACAATTGAATTAAATGCGGTCATAATGAATAGTTTTTTTTATACCTTTTAGTGCAATACGCGGTCGCAGTCTAACCATCTGTGTCGCAGTCTAACCATCTCTCGCAAAAACACCCGTCTGACCCGTCTCGCAAACTCCAGGCCTGCGGGTTTCTCGGCCCGAACCCTTTCATGCACTTGCAGGCCGGCGACGCATTCGTGTCGCATATCCCGTAAACCCCACACTCCCTGTAATCGTCGCACTGGTCCTTCGGAGCGTACCAGAATAAATTCCAGATCCCGCTTGTCAGAATCCAGGTCAACCTCTGCAATTCACCATTGGGCTTCATCACCAATCTCGAATAAATCGATTTCTCATTTAATTTAAAAGAAAAAAACAAACAACGTATTTTTTAGTGATTTTAAATCTCAACTTCCTCTAATTCTTCACAATTTAATCAGAATCTAAAAGGAATAAAATAAAATACGTGAAATGAAGAAAGAATCGGATATGGCATATATAACAAACCTGTTTTTTCTGTGTATGATTCTTAAGTCGAATATTTCATAATCGTCCTTTATATCTCTGTCGGCCCGAAGCGCGCCACCCTCTTCATCTAGTGCGGGTTCGGGCTCCGGGATTTTCTGGAAATTAGTTCGCTGCTGGTTCACCGCCCCCGTCGCCGCTGCTGCTGGTTCACCGCCCCCGTCGCAATTCAGCGGGTCAGTGCCCCTCTCTTGCGCGGCCATGGTCATCTCCAATACGCCGTCCCACAGCCGCCGCTGCTGGTTCGCCGCCCCCGCCTCCGCCATATGGTCGCCGAATCCCAAAATCTAAACGAGTGAAATTAGGGCGGAGGTAGATAAGACGAGTGATAGTGGATTAGGGTTTTATTTTAATATTTATTGTTTTTTTGATTTAATATTTATTTTAGTTTAATATTTAATCCAGATCGTCGGATCGGATACGGATCAACGGCCCAAAACTTTTGCTTGATAAGGACGAGGATCGATGACATGGCAGCTTACTATTCTACGGCGGTTCCTATGAAACCGCCGTTAAATGTCATCTTTTTTACGACGGTTCTAATAGAACCGACGTTAAATCTACCGCAATAATTAACGTATGAACTAATTAACGTCAGTTTTTAAGGAACCGCCGTGAATACTTGTTAATTCACGGCGCTGTCTTAAAAACGCCGTTAATTAGTTCAGTTTTAACGTCGGTTTTCATAAAAACGCCGTAAAATGTACGATTTTACGGCGGTTTTATAAAAATCGCCGTTAAATGACAGATTTAACGGCGGTTTCTGGAAAACCGCCGTAAAAAAGAATTTAACGACGATTTTCCCAGAACCGCCGTTAATATGCCGCCTTCGTATGTTGTTTCTGTAGTAGTGTGAAGATGTCAACAAGATGATTGACTGTTCCTATATGCTCAAGGCTAACTATCTTCCTCTCAACCAAATCTCGAATAAATTGGTACCTTATATCAATGTGTTTGATTCGAGAAAGATGGACCGGATTTTTCGAGATATCAATGGCACTGAAATTATCACAGAGCACAGTTAATGTTCTTCTATGTAGATCGTAGTCCTCTATCATTTGGTTCATCCACAATAACTGTGTACAAGTACTTCCAGCTGCAATATACTCGGCTTTAACTGTACAAAGAGAAATGCAATTCTGTTTTTTGCTATACCAAGATATAAGATTCTTATATTTGGACTCAAAAATAAAAATACCATCATCCAGTTGTTTAATTTGCAAACCAAAAAAGTAAGAGAGATTACCTTCCATGCTCATCTCGAATGTATCAGACATTTTCGTAATAAACTCACTTACCATCGATTCAATACGAGTGACTGGAGCAAACGTCTTATCTGAATCTGAGTCTGATTTTGGATCAGCTTGAGTTGATATTGGGTTTGATGTTGAGTTCCCAGAACCATCACCGTAACCAACATCGCCAGTTTCTCCAGTTTTAACACCTGCATCTTCATCTATGGTCAATCTTTCCAGCATCTTGTACCTGCAGAACTCATCACCAATTATTTGGTAACAATTGTCAGAAGTCCTCTGACCAGTGTGGATACATGCACCATCCTCATCATAGACTTCACACTTTTCCCGATTGAACTTGACACTAAAACCATCATCACATAGTTGGCTAATGCTTATCAAATTCGCAGTTAAACCTTCAACAAGTAATACGTTCTCGAGCTTCGCAATACCAGGGACATGAAGAGTTCCTTGGCCAATAATTTGGCCATTTGCACCTCTACCATACTTTACCTTTCCCTCCATGAAATTTGACAATATTCGAGAGGAGATCTTCCGAGCCGGTCATGTGCTTAGAGCATCCACTATCAAAATACCAGGCTCTAGGGACGTGGGATTTCAGGGAGGTACATATCATGTTGCACTTGATATCAGTTTTCTTGACCCAAACTTGTTTGAACCTGGTGTTGGTATTGATGTTGGTAACACGGGAACCAACATGAGATTCAGCAGTCAGCTTCGACCTTTTAAAATGAGTTTGCTTGCCAACAAGCTTCCAGCAGTATGGTCGTATGTGACCTGGTTCACCACAGTGATGGCACACGTATTGTCTTCTTCTTCTTTTGTGGTGTTTGGTCGACTTCACCTTTTGACTTGAATTTGACTTTTGAACATGCTTGTATCCAATCCCGTATTTTGAACAATTCGGGATACTCGATTCCAGAATCTCATCCACCTTGGCCTTGCCTTTGTTGAGATTTGATATGATTCCTTGAACCTTTGTCAACTCGGTTTTCACCTTTTCTAGCTCAGCATCCTTCTTGGTGAGCGACGTTTCCAAGCGGACAATTATGTCAAGCTGATCATCCTTTTCTTTGGTTAGTTTTTCTACTTCCTTCATGAGATCCTTGGCCTTGAGTACCTGTTTTCCCCAACTAACAAACAATTTCTGGTGGTCAACACTCAGCTGCTCGTATTCCTCTCGATAATCAGTTGTTTCTGCATTCAGACACACGATGTTGTCTTCAAGCAAACCAACATGGACATCGTCGTCCCACACAACATTGGTAAATAAGGATGGATCAGGTTCAGTTGACTTGGAATCATTAACATCCTCTGTAGCAACCATGCTCTTCTTCCTCGGAGTATCCATAGTACCTAGACAAAAAAGGATCAGTACTTAAAAGGTTGAGTAACCTGCTTTTAATGAAATTTGTAAAATCTGAAGGTCTATGGTTTTGAAAATAAGTCTCAGATTCACGATGTTGTTAGTCAATGTTTAACAACACTGGTTAGCAACATCGACCAGAGTAAAATATAAAATATGCAGCGGAATAAAATGATAAGAACACGATCTAACAAACTCAGTTCACAAGTAAAAGTACTTGTGAACTTGGGTGTACAAACCCGAAAACTATATTACTTTCTTGTTCACGCTCAATACAAAAATATAAAGTAATATATGAAAACTAAATATCAATAAACTTGATACTAAATACTTGTTGCCGGAATGGCAAGATCTTCTCTGTTGGTCACGCAACTTCGAAGAACTTGTTAATCACGATCAATGGCTCCAAGTAGTTCTTCGTGTTCTTCTTTGCTTGTGCGTTCCTTGCGTCGTGCGCCCTTCTTCAATAATCCGTGCAATTAAAAGTTTATTGAAGGTGTCCTCTTCTCTTGTCTTTGTCTTGTCTTAAATAGACAAGAGTCCTAGAGTCCTAAACTTGGTAGACAAGTTAAATAAGTTCTAAACACAATCTAGGAAACTAAATAAAATTTTAGACACAATCTAGGAAACAAATCTAGAGTTCTAATTCTAGTTCCCTAATATATTTTGGGCCTAAGAAAGGCAAACAACTAAATAAGGAATTATTCCCAAGAATAAAATCCTCAACAAAATTAACAAATCATTGTTTTATCAATCAACACAGAAGAAGAAATTAGAGCGCATAATGGCTGAAGTATCAATAATGATTCTCAAATTCAAAGTTACAAAACAGGATATCCACTTACCTATCGTTCAGTGCCGGATGTACCAAATAGGAGGGTATGTAAAACTCATTTCAAATGGGATGTCAATTGGAGTAAATTTTTTGCCACATGCTTAAAATACTTATGTGGCAAGAAGAAATGTGTACAATATTTAGCACACTGTCTGTAGGGGACGGGGGTATGTAAGAGCATCTTCAATGGGATGTCAATTGTAGTAAATTTTTTGCCAAATAAGCTTAAAATGCTTATGTGGTAGGAAGAAATGTAGACAATGTCTAGCACATCGTCTGTAGGGTATGTAAGAGCATCTACAATGGGATGTCAATTGGAGTAAAATTTTTGCCACATAAGCTTAAAATGCTTATGTGCCAAGAAAAAATGTGGATAAGACATTGTTTATTTAACAATTTACCTTATTTATTTACTCATTAATATTAATTAATTTTTTTATCTCTCCTCTACGCCAATAGTAGTCAAGTATTTTACATATTCACATTTACCATTGGAGAAGATTCTAAATAATAATATTATATATGTCATGTCATTAGCAATTCGCATTGTCTCAATGGAGATACTCTAAGTGTTTGTACTTAGTGTCATAAATTATTGAAAAAAGATACTTTATCATATATTCACGTGGTAACAATGAAGTATATAATACAAAATGAAGATATGGATGATACCATTCACTAAGACAAAGTCACAGTATTCAACGATAAAACTATTGGAGCAATTGTGAGGACAACGCGATAGTAGCAATTGGTGTTGTTTATAGAATAATTTAGTTATTTGTATGAATATTATAATACACTACTGATTGCAGTTTTTCTTTTTTCCTTTGGCTGGATAATCATCAACAACAATGACATTACATTTGTTTGAAATAGTTACCGAATGGGAAATAACCGCTATTCGATAAGTGAACCACTTATGGAGTCAAAAAATTCCACACTACATTCATTATTAACCAACACATTACATAAATCTCATAATACTTAGTACAAACCTATATTTATTTGAATTTGATACTAACCTCTAAAAACCCATATTACTCAGTGACAAGAACAATATACGAGTATATTATGCTTTGTATCTAAAAGTTTAGTATTAAGAATTACAAGAAATATTGTGTTCTTTTAGAAATTATAACAATTATATAAATTTTCTATCATAATTATTCTAACACAACAACAAAAAAAAAAAAAAAAAAAAAGCAGTTTTTCGAGGGATTTTTCTCAATTTTAAGGTAAATTCCCTTGGTTTTTGGCAGATGTTTTCATCTGCTTCAGAAACCGAATTTCCCTCGGAAAAACCCTTCTCGGTGAATTTTTCCGAGGGTAAATTTCTCTCGGAAAACTTTACCGAATACGGGGTCAATCCTCTCAGTTAATTCCCCCGTACGCCCCTCGGGAAAACCGAGGGCAGTTTACCCTCGAAAAAACCGAGGGTTAGGTACCCTCGGTAAAACCGAGGGGCAGCACCCTCGAAAAAACCGAGGGCCATAGATACCCTCGGAATAACCGAGGGCATACTCCCTCGGTTTCTAGATTTTCCGAGTGATTTCCGAGGGTATTCCCCCTCGGATTTTTATTTTTATTTTTAATATTTTTTAAATATTAATTTTAATTCTTGTTTATTTATTAAAATTTCCAGACAAATAAATAAACCAATTATTATAAAAATATTTAGAAATTTACGATTATTACATGCGTTCGACAAAAGTGTTTAGTAACAAAGTTTTTATAAAACATATCAAATTGTCCTATGACGGGGGATGCTACGGCGGGAGGTACTGCGAGATACGAGCATACATCCCAGTCATCTGTGCGTTCACATGCACCTAAAATACCTCTTGTTGTCAGCGCTGCTCCTCACGTAGTCGCTCAGACTCGGTGTATCGCTGCTCGATCGTCATTTCTTATTTAAAATTAGAAAAAAAATAGAAAACGCGTACTTAACGATCGACACCCGACCCTCGTGGTTTCGGGATACCGAGACGCACCCCTCCCCACCCCGTTCGTAAAATGATAGGATCGGTTTTTATTTTTTACGAATTTTCTATTTTTCTCGATATTTTTTCGAATTTTTATTTAAGAATCGAAAAAAATAGAAAACGTGTACTAAACGATCGACGCTCGACCCTCGTGGATCCACGACACCGAGATGCACCTCTTGCCCCTTGGCAAAATCACAACGCTTCGGCGCTTTGCGTTTCCAACCGAACAACTTGATCGATCGATCGTATCTTGGTTGTTGGTCGAATTACACGACACGTGTGAATACGCACATGCTCGTTGATATTTTTCAATCGAAATCGGGTCAAAACCATCCCACGTGCCTAAGATGATGTTTCATTTTTATGATTTTTCTATTTCTTTTTCGATTTTTTTTATTTAAAAAATCGAGGGGCACTATTTCCCCTCGGAAAAAATCGAGGGGAGGGCTGGGCCTCGGTTTTTTCCGAGGGGAAATAGTGTCCCTCGGGTTTTTTAAATAAAAAAAATTGAAAAAAATAGAAAACACGTATTTAACAATCGACACCCGACCCTCGTGATTTCGGGATATCGAGACGCACCCCCTCCCGCCCCGTTCGTGAAATGATAGGATTTGGTGTTTTTTTTTTTCGATTTTTTTTCCATTTCTTATTTTAAAATCGGAAAAAAAATAGAAAATGCGTACTTAATGATCAATACCCGACCCTCGTGGTTCCGGGACACTGAGGGTCGGGTGTTAATTTATAGGTTGTTCCTTCTCTCACTGTGTGCCAGCGCGATATTCACGGGTTGATAACTATCGATATTAATTTTAAACTTCTCATGAAATAAAAATTTGAAAATAGGATGAAAAATTAATTAAACGATGTGTAGAAAAAGATGTTGACCCATCCCTGTACCCACGTTTTAAAAAAAGTATTCGTCTAGTAAATTTTGTGAATCACAATTCAATAAAATATAAATCTCATCCACATACTCGTGTGGATAGTAAATTTGTGAATCACAATTCAATAAAATATAAATTAATTATAATTGACGTTATATAATAAATTTCAAACATGAAAATATTATGAATCATTTAAAAAACTTTAAATATAATTATTTATAACTTATTTATATTTTTATATTAGAAGAATAAAAGAAAATTATTGGTAAAATATAATAAAAAAAAATTAAATTTAGTAAAATATAATAAAAATAAAATATCAAATTAGATAGATATTAAGCTCGGATGACTCATAAGCAAACGAAGTACCATAATTTTTTATTTATCAAAGCATACGATTTTCTATTTTTTTGAATTTTTATTTAAAAACCCGAGGGGTTGAAAATCCCCTCGGAAAAAATCGAGGGACACATATGCCCTCGTTTCTTTTTTGTAAATTATATAAATTATCAAAAAATCGAGGGGACGATAATCCCCTCAGAAAAAACCGATGGGAACATGGCAGCCCTCGTTTTTTTTCGAGGGGTTTTTTATGCCCTCGGTTTTTTTATGTAAATTGTTTTTTTTTTTTTCAAAAAACGAGGGGTCTAAAAGTCCCTCGGTTTTTTCGAGGGTATTTTCGTCCCCTCGATTTTTTCGAGGGGTTTTTTCTCATCGGAAATATTTCCCTCGAAATATCTTCAGTAATGCCTTCGGTAATTATGGCGGCAAACATTGGCGCCGTTTTTAAAGAGACTTTCCGAGGGAAATTTTTTCCCTCGGAAAAGACCGAGTAAATATTTTAGTCGCCTCGAAAAAACGAAGGAAAATGTTCCCTCGATTTTTTCCCTCGGAAAACTGTTTTTTTTTTTTTTTTGGTAGTGTAAATATCTGGAAATCAATATTGAATGTTGAAAGGGAAAAACAAAAGCATTAAGATAAGCATCAAAAAACTCTAAGATTTTAAATTATAAAATACTTTCAAAATACAGAAATATACCCATAAAATTGTCCCTTTGTGCTGAAATTAAACTAATAAAGTTACTGCCAGTTCAAAACAACTGTGTCTACAAAATTCTGAAATTTTGACATTATTGAACCAAAAATGAAATCGTATTACATACTACTTCGAGTTTGTAATTCTTTCGCACCTTACACTCGGTTTATGAAGAAAAAATACTTTTGCCATTTTAAAAACTTATTAAATGTTGGGAAAAACAAATTGAAGAAGAAATTGTAATTAAATAAATTGAAAAAAGAAAGTATTTCAAATAAATAACGAATTGTAATTTAAATTGAAGAAGGAAAGTATTAAATTGGAATATAAGATTTGAATGGATTATATGGGATATTGTGTTTTGAAAAGTGTGTTAAATAAGAATTTTCTCTAATTTTTATAATATAATGTATTCGTAGTACCGTGTATTATTTTGTTAGTATGATGTTAGTTATGAAGTTCTCACATAATTTTTCATTGGTGACAAAATATAAATATCTCGAGATTGTTGGTGTGTATGTGTTTTTTTTAGGAAAATAGCTCGATATTGCGGTGGTCATAATAAAAAAAAAACGCTTATATTAGACTAGAACTCTTCATATTAAATATCCTAAATCTTGTGGTTATAAACAAATAATCAATTACATAATATTTTAGTATGGGAAAATATATTATATTCTATGGAGTATTTGCTTTTTCACACTTTTAAACTATATGATTTTTGCAATTGATCTTATATGTATAATTTCACATCTTAGAATTTTTGAGAAAATTATACTAAACTCTCTCATACTACGTAATTATTTTGTACGTTACCATCTATATCTATATAGGCAAATACTTAGGTAAGACTGGTCTTATAGTATGAGACCATTTCTTACCTTCCTCAATTATCTAACCCACCTGTTGCCCAACCCGCCGACCCAACCCTAATTATAAAAGAGAGAAAAAAAAAAGGGACCGCTTCATTTCACCAGCAGCCCCCCTCCTACTTTGTTTCTCTCTCTCTCTCTCTCTCTCTCTCTCTCTCTCTCTCTCACACACACACACACACACATGCACCACCGGTCACTACTCCGGAGGCGGCCACCGTCCTCCGGCGATAAAACTTGAAAAAATATTATATCATCTAAGTCGTCTCAATTCACTCGTTTATGATTGAATGAATTTATGATTGAATGTTATAATCGACGTGATCAGAAGTCAGAACTTACAAATTGTCAACCTTGACCTCCGATCTACGATAATTCATTAAGCCAGTTTCGAATCGGCAACCACAATTCAACTCTCTGTGTTGCAATTTACGATATCCCAAGTTTATATTTTTGAAACAGGTGCCAAAATCGGCACCAACGACAATAGTTTTTTTACCGGTCATTATCCTTCACTCTCCAGCCGCCGATCGCATTTGTTGTGTTATATGGTGCTGAGGTGTTGGTGATAAGTGATTTGTATATTTTTGTATGTGATTTTTGTGTGTTTTTGTATCGTGTTTTGTGTGCCTTTAGGGTTTTTAGGTTTATATTCTTCTCGTTTTCTTTCCTTTTTATATTTTTCGTTTCATATTGTGTTTAATGTTTTTCTACCTTATTTTATAAGTAATATTCTAATTTTGCTTTATTTTAGTGTTTCAGCTCGAGACGAAGAAAAGGGGATGAGCCGTGACACGTGTAGCCGGCGCCCGTAGCCATCGGCCGCGTCGACACTAGGACTCCCGCGTTGGTCGATGCCTGGTCGACGCCCTGGCCGAGGAAAAGCACAGTAGCGTCGACCACGCCTGCTTCGGCCGAAGCCCAGGTCGACGCAACTTGCAGTCGCGTCGATCCATGCACGCGTCGGTCGATGCAACGCCCTGCCTTCGGCCAGCATCGATCGATGCTCGACACGCGTCGGTCGACGCAATGATGGTTTTGGCGGTTATTCTTGGGAAAAAACAATAAAACCCCGGTATTTTCTTCATTTTGAGGGTGCTGGAACTTGGGGGAAGGTTCGAAACATTGCAGAGATCCCTCGGTTCTTACCCCCTTTCGATCACACGCATAATTCGTGTTTAATAGTTTGTCGTTTCTTCGTTTATCTTCCGTTCGTCGTTCAAGTCGTTCCTCATTGTTGAAGACTCATTTGATGGCTGTTGTTTTCTTTACGTCATAAGTATTTCCGAACATTGTTATTTGCTTTGTGTATTTGGCTTAGGTTATCGTTGGATGTTGATGTTGTACTTTAGTTTTGTTAATTTAGTTCCTTTGTTCTTCTCGTTTTTAGTTTATGTTTATTTGCTTAGTAGTTTAGTTGTTATTTCTCGTTAGATTAGTTATCATTTTTAATATCGATTATGTTCATGCTTGCGTTGATATTATGCTATTGATCATGATGATGTTTTTTGGCTAAGTTTATCGTTCTAGTGTGCCTAGAGTCATTTAGAATCATCGGGATTGACAACCCTGATCGTGGAGATGATTATGGCGCACTAGAACCCTCATTTTCATAATCGTTTTTAAAGGCTATTGATTTTATTGCTCGTAGATGATAGAACTCCCCAAACCATATTTGATCGCGTGTTTAGTTTAGTCTTATCTTTCGTTTCTATGTTCGTAAAATCAAACACCAAAATAACTTATGATTAGTCTTCCTTGTGATTCGACTCGAGTCCAACTTATCACCTATAGCTGCTCCGTTCTCTTGCGGACGAGTTTTTTATTTTTAAATAAAAAGTATGTGTAAAAAGTTCGATTCAAGATTTGGTGCCGTTGTCGGGGAAGGCTAAAGGTCGCGATTTTTGGTGTTTGCTCTTAGTGACTTTGTTAGTGTGATTTTTTGTTTGTTTGTGTTAGTGTTCATTTGTGATTTTTGTTTTTGTTGTTTTGTACTTTTTGGTGCATTTAATCTCGTTTTTTGAGTGTTGTGCTTTGTAGCCACATTTTTGAAGACTAGAGATTATTTTGATTGAAGATGGCGAATTATCGAGCTAGTTCGCCATATGATGACCCTTACGCTCCAACTTTCGATTGTCAAGTCCCTCCATTATATTATGACACGTATGCTCCGAGCGGTCGAGAATGGGCCCATCCTTTTGATCATTTCGGCCCATATCCTTCATATTGCTGTAATCCGAGCATGGATACTTACGCACCGTCTTGTTGGTATTATGATCTGGGTCATGACGATTCTTATGCTCAATTTGCCCCGCCTTATCCGAACGCGGACTCATATGCTCCACCGTATCAAGATTTCTATTCTTCGAGCTACGATGTTTATAATCCACCCATCTCTGATGCATATACTTCGAGCGGTGATCCTTATGCCACAATTTCTCAAGAATTGTCCATGTCCCTTTTATCGAAATTGGAATCTTTTATAACCAAGATTTCGGATTGGGATCAATAGATGGATGAACGCATGGATTGCTTTGAGATTCAATTAGAGCAACTTGTCAAACAGGCGTACGGGCTTGACCAACCTTGTCATGAGGAGATGCCCATTGTTGATGTGGAAGATTCCATCTTGGTTGAGGACAGTTCAAGCTCTGATGCTCTTTTGAAAGATGTGTGCAAGGAGGTGGAGTTAACGGGTGAGAAGAAAGAGTCGGAGGAAGGCATTACCGCTTCCGTGCGGTTTGATGATGGAGTTGTGCCAGTTTTGGAGGAGAGTGAGATTATTGAGTCACATTTTGAACCACCCGAAACTTTGTTGAAACTTGATTTTGAGGTGGTAGACTAGATAGTCGAGAAGGTGCCCGATCACCCCATGCTACAATTATCCTTTGATATATTCGAAATGATCGATTACTCGCAATTCCGACCTCCGAAGCTAGTTGGAGTGTTCTACATCTCGGGATATGCTTTTGTGCCCGTCTTGGTGATTATCATCGCTAATTCTTGATCTTGGAGAATACCAAGGCGTGGCACGATCGTCATCTATTTTTAGACCTGGGATGACATTGAAAGTAGATGTCGTCAAGCTATTGACGTTAAAAAGGCGCTTCTTGGGAGGCAACCCAAGCCTTTTAACTCCTTTTGTTTTTGTGTGTTTTTATTTCTTTTTGTTTCAGGTTCCCTTCGATGTTTTAGGGACGTACTCTTTCTCTTACCTTTTTCCATACTTAGCTTAATTTTTCGTATTATACAATGTGGACATTGTATTATACAAATCAGATAACAATTAGCCCAAACGCACATCAGACGAGTTGGAAATCAGATGCACTGTTATAATTAGATGAATTGACCTAATTTAAAAGAAATATTACCTGATTCGCTCAAAATCGAAGCCATTGGGGTGCTAGCAAAATCAAATCGTAGAAAACAGAAAAAAAAAATTCGAGCAAGACCCTCCAAATTGTCGAAACTCGTAGAAACCAAGTGAAATCGAAGAAGATCTCGTGTTCAGAATCTATAGGCGAGTTGATTTTTGATTACCCCTGAAATCGAATAGGATCGTGCCTCCAAAATCAAAAATTTTCCCTAAAACCGAACAGGATCGTGTTTGAAGAAAACCTAGAAGATTGTTTTTCGATTACCCCTGAAATCGAACAGGATCGTGCCTCCAATATCAAAATTTTCCCCAAAATCGAATAGGATCGTGTTTGAATAAAACCTAGAAGATTTTTTTTTATTAAATTGATCGAAGCAGATGAAAGATACGGTTTCGCGGGTGGCCCAGAGTCAGGAAAGGGTTGTGGCGTTTGTTTAGGTTTTAATTTGTTTGATTAGTTATAATGGCTATGATTCATTCTCATTTCTCACCCACGGGCTCATTCTCACCGGAACCCAACCCTATATATATATATATAAAGGCTAGCGTTTCTAAAAATATTTCTCAAAAATTTTCCGCCCATTTTACTTACTATTTGTAGTATACATATTTATTATTTATGTAAATACTCTTTTGGAGATTATGATTTATGTAAAGAAAATATTAAATATATAGAAGAATTATGTATAATAATAAATAATATCTGAGAAAAATAAAAATAATATAATTTTTTTTTGAAGAAAATAAAAAATATAAAAAATTATTTAAAATGAATATATAAATATATATAAATAATTAGTTAATAAATTTGAATAACCCAAAAAATCATGAGTAAAAAATAAATATTTTTCAAATACTTTAAATAAAATTGAAAATATTAATAAAATCATATACATAAAAATATAAGAACTTATAATTAAACTATAAATATTTATTTCATAAATATGAAACAAAACCAAAAACTCAACAATGAAATAAAACTAAAGAGAAAATCCATAAAATAAGTTAAATTAACCCAAAGAAATCCATAATAGATTCTTTAAAATTATTAAATAAATATAAAAATAAAAGAAATGATAAAAATATAGAATAAAATAAAAATAATAATAGCAACTACAAAAATATTGTGTGTGTGTGTGTATGAGAAATCTGAAAAAATAAAATATAAATATATATATATAATATAAATAAATCTGCAAAACCTGAAAAAGTTGCTAATATTATAAATTAAAAATGTTTTTATTTAAGAAATACAAAAAAAATAGAAAACAAACCAAAAAGTTGCTAACATTATAAAATTAAATATGAATTCATAGCTACAAAAAAAAAATACCATTAAATTATTTAAAATTATTAACTAAATATAAAAATAAAAAATAATCAAAAATATTACAAGAACTAATATAATATAAAAAAATGAATAAATAAAATAAATAACAAAAATATAAAATTTATAAGGTAAGTGATGGATCTGGGCAAAAAAGGGTGAGAAACAGATGCAAAATAATGGTGTTCGTCTCTGGTTTCTCGAGCATATGTCATGTGTTTGAACTTTTTGATCGAACAATAAAACGTTGTTAAAAAACAAACTCGAACAAGCCTTAAAGGAGGCGTTCAGATCAATTTTTCGAACATCTGTTTTGTGTACGAATCAATTTTATGTAGTTGTATTTTGTGTTCGAATCGATTTTTTAAACATATATTTTGTGTTTGAAAGTTTGGTTCGAACGACTTTTTTCAAGGCATTTTTTTTCTTCTTTTTCTTTCTTCAATGGCACGGCGGCGGCAGCGTATTTTTGTGTGCATATTTTGTATGTTTTTCAATGGACGACAGCCATGGCAGTGGCGGTGGTGATTGGCGACGGCTGGAATGGTGGTGGATAGTTGAAAGAGATTAAGTATTTTTGGGGTGTAGGGTTTAAGGATAATATTGATATTTTTGTGATAACATTTTTAGTAGGGTGAACTAATAAATAAAATGAGGTGCGTATATCCACGCCTTTTGTTTTAAATTTGCTCGTGTTGACCAAATCGTGACTTGAGTATTTTAAGTTATTATATTATGTTAATAAATTAATGATATTACACTTACATCGAATGAATTTACACCATCCATTTCAATTCGCTTCGTGCATCGCACGGGTTAAGCACTAGTGTATTTAATTATATGTGTATAAAAGCATATGAATTGTTGTGTTTCTGAATTTTGGCTAAAGCTTTTACATGTTATATATTTGATATATGTTTATAATCTTACATATAACACTTTGAGCTCAATAGAATTATAGTTAAGTTCATGTGGGAAAAGTCTACTTAATAACTTAAATTCTGTATTTGAGTTCTTCATTGTTTTTCTCATGTATTTGACATTGACTGATTAACAAAATCTTGCTCAAATAAAGAAAATCATGTGATATGATCTAACTTCTTGATTGGGTTATTCATTTTTTTCCATATATTTTTCTAGAGGTACGTTATGAAAAAGTTAAAATAAGACTGCTATTTGTGCATCTATTGCTCCAGCTCATACCAATACGTTATGATTATTGGGTTAATTACAAATAAATACACCTAAGGTTGCTTAATTACAAATAATACTGATATATTATGCCTTTTTGTGTGTGTTTACTGCTTGAGTTTGAATTTGATGATGGGTTTGTTTAAGGTTTAAATATTTCGTTATTCATATTTTTTGTGCAATGTGAATATGATTACTTGGAATTTTCTGACAGTTCTATTGTTTGGTGGTAGATCCGATTAAGTGTGTTTATTTTCCCACATATTTTCATTGTTAAAAAATTTATTTAACTGTGTATATGTCTCGCATGTTTTTCGAATTGGTCGATTAATGTCTTCGCGATTAGTGCCTATGATTATGAAGATTATGGTGCCAACTGAAATGGAAAACTCGGTAAGTTTTCTGAACAGAATTCTGATATCAGTCCGAAAAAGTAATTAGAATTCTTTCTTTCGCCGCTTTGTTTTCTTTCGTATTAATTAGAAGTTTATTTCTAATTTGAATTTGTGGTTTAACACTACATTTCCTTGCATATGTACTAAACGAGAATTATCTTTAAATTCTATATTATTTTTTTGTAGATCTTATATATCTTCAACTGTATTATCATCAAAGATAATATAGTACATATATTATCTGCTTTTTTCGATCCTTTTTTTTTTTTTTGCAGATCTTATATTTTCGTTCTTATATTATCTTAACACCATATCTTATTTTATTTGCAGGTCTAATATTTATCGTAACACCGATCTTATTATTATTATTATTTTTTTCAGATCTTATATATCTTTGATGACAGTATATGATGGAGTTATTGTGCACTTGGAGTCTTCTGTTTTGAATAAGTGTCTTGATTATACTGATAAGGTGGGTTTAAAATAATTTGAAGGAAAAAATTGACACTTATGAAATTGGTTTTTGTCTGGGTGTGTACTTTTGGTCAAATTGAATCTTGGATTTTTTTCCGATCTGCTTTCTTCGATAAGATCTACTTATAGGTTTATTTTTCTTTCGTATTAATTAGGAATTATTTTCTGATTTGAATCTGTGGTTTTATTTTTTTGCATATCTTATATATCTTTGATGATATGGTAATAGGCTGGAGGCGGCGATGATGAAGAATTTGACAAGTCAAAGTCTGCAGTTAATGACGAGGAAGATGATGAAGGAAGTGGAGAGGTTAGTCGTTTATGTTGAATTTGATTCTATAATATTATAATCCCTATGTAGAGCATTTGTGACCTCTGTTAAACAAGATTTACTTTTTTATTTATTTATTTATTTATTTATCTTTTGTTAAATTTGATGTAGGGGGAAGAAGATGATGATTGACTGATATTGAAGATATGATGAGATTCTCTTAGATACACAATTACTTGGTTTGAAAATGTGTAAATTTCTTCCCGTTGAAATTGTTGGTTGGTTCATTACTTGCATACGACAATAGTTTAAAATATGGGACACATCTTTTTTTAGCTTTGTTCTCTTTCAGAGCAACTGAAGCACAAGTATGGTAATTTGAAATGAAAGCCTTATAAGTTCTATTTGTTTCATGGTTTTGCATTGTTTCATTATGATGTTTTTCCAGTATTTGGAGAGCACTATTGTTTTCTCATGTGATTGCTGGAGATAAAACTTGAGATATTTGTTGCATGATAGTGTGTTGCAATTCTTCACATCAATTGCTAATTTGCTATTAGTTTAAAAACAGAAGCCTTCACTTCGAGTTATATTATTAATTAGTGTCTTGATTATATTGAAAAGATGGGTTTAAAATAATTTGAAGGAAAAAATTGGCACTTTTGTGATTGGCATTTGTCTGGGTGTGTACTTTTGGTCAAATTCAAAATTGAATTAAAGTGAAAATTCGGTTGGCTAAGATTAATAATTCAATATGGGAAAGGTTAAATGTTTGTATTACTATTTGTATTATGCACTTGACTTTTCTTGACTTTTGCGTTTTTCTAAAACATAATCATAGTCATTTCATATTAATTATTCTTTATCGAGTAGTTTAGTGACTTTGATCAGATATGTGTTGAATTGAAATCATCACCTGCATATCGGTTTATTTTGGAAGTTTTCATTTCTTCTGCAAATATTGATTACCATTTTCAAGAGTCCTATATTTTCTTATTAACTCATGTTGTGTTGCATATATTTGTTCAAATGATTAATCAATTACCCCAAAAAAGTAAGTACTAATGTTGTTTGATGTGTTTAAATCTCCAATATATTCTTCAAAAAGTATTACCTTATTTCACCCTTCCAATTAAATTCTTTGATACATATATATTGCCCCATCTACTTTGAATAGTTAATTATATATACGTCACATACTATTCATCTACTTTGGATCATATGGATTGATGACTTCAATTACATGGATGATGTTCATTTAGATAATCCAAGTTTGTGCATTGAAGTAGGTGTTTTTTTTTTCTACACTTTCTACAATATTGTGATCATGACTACCGATTGCATTAGTTATAATATTTCTATTTGTTCTCTTTTTTATAAGCGGCAACTCAGTCTTTTTTTTTTTTTTCAATATGACTTTAGAGAGTTTTTTTTTGGTGAAAATACTGGTTGGTAATATTGCTATTTATATCTCAATTAATTGTTGTTTTAAAAGTTTAATTAATTCTAAATATATTTTGGATGACTTTTGAGTGCTTGAAAAACCATTGAATTTGTGTAATTACTTACCAAAAGTCAATTATTGTTACTTACTATAAAAATATTAACAATTTAAAGAAACAAAGCTTATGCAAATCATTCGATTGGATTTTATTCAATCTTAAATTAGAGGGGATATGATTTGTTTATTAAGTTCCATAATTATGCTTATGAGACTCTTGTACTAATGATTTGGCTGATTAAAATATAAAAGTAATTTAATCAAAGAATCTTGAGTTTTTTTAATTATGACGTATATATAAATTTTTGTTTATTGAGAGATTTAATTACATTCAAGCGTGTTTGTTATAGATGGTTTTTAAAATTTTAGTTAATTCCAAATGTAACATGGTTGAGTTTTAGGCGATTGGCAAATCTTGTTTTGATTTATTTACTTACCAAAAAGTGAGTATAAGTGATTATTATAAAATATTAAAAATTAACAAGATATGATTTGATTATTAAGTTATATATTTATAATTATGAGACTCATAATGGTTTGACATATTAGAATAGAAAATGAATTTACCTTGATTCTTAAAAATGATCAAACAATACCAAAAAAAAAAAAACAAGTTCCACGCCAAATATGACAGAATTAGGGAGTTGATTTATGTATTATTAAGTTATTTAATTATCACTCATATATAATTTTTCGTTTATTTAGTAGTATAATTACACTCAAGTGTATTATGGATTGTTTTTAAAATCTCAATTAATTCAAAATATATTATGCATGAATTTTGAGTGATTGACAATTCATATGTAAAATCAGTCAACTGGAATATCGTAAATCAGTATGAATATGATTTAGTTATTATGTTATATAATTATAATTATGACACTCATATGATGGTATACATATATAATATATATATAATTTATTATTCTTTATATATTTTGTTAATATATATTATTAATATATATATATATAATATATATATTTAATATAAATATATTTATATTATATCTATATATATATATTATATTATAATTATAAATATATATATAACATATATGCATATAATATATTTATATATATTTATAATTTTAATATAATATAATATATAATATTTATTTAAATATAATTATAATATAATATAACTATTATATATAAATATATTATATATGTAGACATATTATAATTATATTATTTATTATATATATAACATAAATATGTATACGAATTATAATGTCAAATACTTACAAGAAATTGAGATAGCCTAACTAGTCATTGGTAGGCTTGGAGCGTGAGAGGTTGCCTGTTTGAATCCCCCCAACGACATTTGGGAGGATTTATTTGTGACTAATGGGTGTTGACGGCTTACCGACGGAGATTGTCCGTCAGTATTTTTGGACTTTTTTTGTAGTGATTGAATTGCCAAAGAATCACAAACTATCCAATTAAATGCCGAGAAATTGAACTATAATATTTTATTGATTAAACACAAGAAATTAAACTATGGTATATGATCATGAATCATTCAAACAAAATTCTCGATACTCGGATGCGAAGATTTACAACAATAATCTGATGTGGTGGGGTGCTACAGAGGAGTGATTTCCATGAATTTGTATGAGAGAGAGAGGGAGGGGGTGGGGAATATGACATATGAACGCAATCTTATTTTCTTATTTTCATTTAATAATTCGTTTGGGTGGCCGTGATGGTCGGGTGGACAAATTGGGTTAAAAGTAGTCTCATAGTATAAGACCGGTCTCTTAGGAGACCTACTCCTATATATGTGTGTAGGGGTGGTTTCCAATGAGAACTCTCCTTATTTGTGAAATTGCGAACTAGTATTTTTATTATATATCAATAGTATTTTTATTATATAATTACACTGCTGTTATAATATATCAATTATAAAAACCAGTGATTATAGTAGATTTGTCCTTATTTTTATTAGTATTTTAGTACGTTTTTCTGTTTGTTTTTGGTATAAGTTGGACGATTTAAGCATAATTCCGTATTTTTATAGTTCTGACTTATTTTATCGTATTTTATTCGTAATTGATGCAAATAGGTGATATTTCGTTGTTTTCACCTTACAGCTAAGTAACCGGAAGAGTTCAGCGCGTAATAGATGAAGTTTGATGTTCAAGAATAGGAGAACGAGCTTTCCGACAAAACGAGTAGCAAAAGATAGAGAGAGACGGAGGCAGACGCGCAGTCGCATCGACTGACGCGACCGTCGACGCTACGTCGACGCGAGCCATGATTCGCGTCAGTCGACGCAGCATCGACGCAACTTGCTGAAGCGTCGATGTCGACGCGCTGTCGATGCAACTTGCTGAAGCGTCGATGTCGACGCACCCGGCCGACGCGCACGTCCAGGCAGCACCGACGCCGAGCACCAGCACGGGTCAGTCGACGCACCGCCGACGCGACGGCCCAAAATTCGGATTTTAGGGTTTCTTGTGCGCCAAGACTTGTAATATCTATATAAACCCTCCTTATTTCGGATTTTTGAGGAGAGACACCAGAGACACGACCACCTAGGGTTCCATAGCGTACGATACCAATAATTCCACATCTCATAACGAGATTTGAAGACGAAGATCAAGGATCGAAGAACAACGCGTCCAAAACATCGAATTCGAGTTCGGGATTCATTCTTCGCCCAAGATCAACGTTCAAACTCCGGAATAGCTGGAGCTTTTTACCACTTTTAGTAGTTACAATAAGTTTTCTAAACTCTTAGTTAATTCAGTAGTTAATTTCTAGTTTAGTTGTTAGTTTAATTCTTAGATAATCTCTTAGATAATTCTAGTTTAATTAATTTAATCGTTTTATGCTTGGATATTGGATATTGGTTAATTTAGTTTACTTATGCGATCAATTCATGCTTAATTATTCGTTCTTAGATTCGTATGATGCTATTGCTTAGTGTTAGTTAATTATATTCATGCTTTAGATTCGTTGCTTTAAATTCTTAGTTCTTGAGTTCAAGTAGTTTGATTATTGCTCATAGTTCATAATTTAGTTCGAATAATTAGTTTAAATAGCTTTAGTTTAATTATTTGCTTTAGTTATAATGATCAACTCAATCTCTTTTAAAACCCCAATTGTACATGTATTTTATTTTAGTTCATAAATTGAGAAAAACATTCGAAAGACCGAACAGTTGTTTCCTCGAGAGATACGACTCGAGTCAAACTCATCACCCTACAGTTACCTCGTACTCTTGCGAGCAAACTAACGTGCTTTTAAATTAATTTATTAAAAAGGGGTGCACAAAAGTTTGAGTCAACCAGCAGTACTTTTATTATATAATTCTAGTACTTTCAATCAAATAAGAAAAAATACAAAAAATTTGATACATCCATTTAATAAGATCTGAGACTCATAATTGGCGTTAAGTTCACATATAAGTTATGGTTCTCATTTGAACCTAATCCTCTGTGTGTTTATATATATCCTAAATATATTTGAGAATATGACATCTTTTAAATTTTCTATAGTATATAACTAATAATTATTAACAATAATCTAGTCAATAAAACATAAAAATTGTTTAATAATTAAAATATTATTAATTTATAATAATCTAAGTATATAACTAAATATTAACGAACTCAATCCAAACATGAAAATATAAAATTATATAATAATAGTAATAATAATAAGGGTAAAAGATTGTAACAATCCTGTACTATACGCATTTTTTGGGTTTGCACCATAATGTTTTTTTTTTTTGTAATTTAATGCATCCTGTACTTCACAAAATTCTGAAAGTGCATCCTCCGATCAGCCAACTCGCCGAAATTCACCTAGTCTCACGAGTGAGGTTGCATATTTTCAAAGCCGTATACTTTAGGTGAGTTCCGGCGAATTTATTATGTATTTAAAACTAGTTCCGGCATATTTTATTAAATATGCAAACTCACTGAATTTATTATTTAATAAATAATAAATTTTATTTATTTAATAAAACTAGTTCCGGCATGTTTTCTCACCTAGTCTCACCAAAAATAAATAATAATAAAAATTGTATATTTGTTTTTTCTAAATTTTTTATAGTACAGGATGCACTTTTAAAATTTTGTATAGTACAGGATGCATTAAATTACAAAAAAAAACGTTAGGATGCAAACTCAAAAAACGCGTATAGTACAGGATGCATGATTACCCTAATAATAATAATTATTATAAATTTAATATTAAGTAGAAACCTTTACAATGTAATGCTTGTTGAAAATATGACATCTTTTGTTTTTTTTATATGTAACTAAAAATAAACTTTGTCTAAACATTAAAATATAGTACTATTTATTTAATAGTATTATTAATAAATGAGAATTATACACGAGTTGAGATTGTGACACATCTTAAATCTTTATAAGTATGTAAATAAAATTATCAAGGAATTTAATTTAAGTATTAAAATATAAAATTATTTAATATTACCAATAATTAATAAACAGTGATTAGACATTGATACATGGCACGAGTTGAGAATATGATATCTTTTGAATTTTTATTGTTAAACTTAAAATACTATAATTATCACAAATAGTTTTAATTTAAATTTGTTGATAAATCCCTTATAACGTACAAGTGTTAAAGTCATGTATATGTATATCAAATAAATACCCCTAACATAGACTTGTACAATCGGTAAAGGATGGCCGGTTAAAATGATCGGTGGTGAGCGAACTATAACCGAGTTGTATAAAAATCGGTTCGGCTATGGTTCCAATTTGAACCGGTTCAGTTTATAAACTACCGGTGGTTAGCAGTTTCTTTAAAATTACTAATATGTATTTTTAAAAGAGAGAGAGAGAGACTTTTTAAAGAAAAATAACTTAAGTTTAATTCTAATATTAGAAGTTACATTAAAAATATTAACTCTAAATATTGGAATGAACTTACCTACGTATAATCGTTGAGAAATCAAAACCCACATTATTTTTATATGTGTTTTTGAAAAAAAATGATATTAAAGAAAAAAGGACTTGAGTTTAATTCTAATATTAGAAGTTAAATTAAAAATTAACTTGCATACGTATCATTTTTGAGGATTCGAAACCCACATAGTTCTTATATGTATTTAAAAATTTAAATAAAAATACATGAGTTTAATTATATTTGAAGTTATAATTAAAAAAGTCATCTCTAAATATTGAAATTAACTTGTTTATGTATCCTCGTTGGAGAATCAAAGTCCATGTACTTCTTATACTTACCTTATAACTTACATTGGGGCAAAAAATGGACAATGGACGAGGCACGTCCTTATTCAATTATTCATCATTGCTTCTTTATGTGGTGATATCATATTGGTCGCTCTCTTCATATTCATCGAACTCGGGTTGTTGTTTGCCTTTTTTTTTTTTTTTTTTTGCTTTAGCACAGTCCATGAGCAGCAATTGTGTTGAGTCACGTATTTCTTAAATAAGTGATGTAATAATTATTGATATATTTTGTCTAATTTAATATTTTGACTTTCTTACCAAATTTTAATTGTTTAGGAAAAGATTTGATAATTATCATGTATATTATTTAGTCTTAGATTAGGCTTTAATTCTATTTCTCTAGCATAGTAATCGTATATTGTAGTAATTATTATTTAGTTGTCTATGATTTTATCTTATTTTCTTTATATTGATATTTACTTACAATATATTATGTATATTTCTTTCCTTAGTGTAGAAATCAATTTTAGCTAGTAAATATTATTAGAACTCTAGATATTTGATCTTATTATCTTACTAATGATATTTACTTACTATTTTTTATACATGACTTTTTTCTCTTATTTTGTAGATTTCTTTTACAAGTATGATGTGCCTTTGTAAAGTTGAGGGATTGCTCACAATTACTCATGAAACTTAGAGAAGAAAAATCAAAGTTAGAGAAGTTAAGAGCTATTTTATTAAAGCTGCAGATATTCGATATTGGTGGATGCAACTTTGAATGCTTTCGTCATCTACAATTACATCCCGCAGTTTGAATTGTTCTTCCATTATTTTTACAGTTTTCTTTAAGATACAATCTTGTGATTGTGAATTTTAATCTTTGAATATTTATACTAATTTAGATTATATATACTCTTTAGAAGCTTTCAGTTTATCTTTAATTAGTAGATTACGACTTTTGTAATCATTGAAATGCAAGTTTTGATTAGTAAAGATTTTCGCCATGTTGGCTCGATTATAAGAATGAAATTATTCTTAGAGCCAAAGTCTATACGTGTCTTGTTTATATTTTCGCTACTTTTTATTTAACACTCTTCACTCACACACGTGTTTTATCGATTAAAACTTTGAATCGAGGTCTGGCTTTTTCCATATCTCTTGTTATTTATGAATTGCCTAGCAGTTTCACAATAACAACTTTTCTCCAAGTTCTTTCAAGTGGCATTAGGAACTTTATTACACTAAGTGTCGATCCTTTTTTAAAAACTTATGAATTCATAGTCGGGTGGGTATGGTACTCGTCCCCTGATCCTTAATGGATCTAACTACGGTACTTGGAAAGTCAAGATGTGTATTTATATCAAATCAATTAATGAACGGGGATGGTCTATGATCCTTAGCAAGTGGACACCTTCGCAACTTGTTGATGCAGATGTGATTTTTGGCCTCAAGATGAGATTTTGTGGGCAGCAAATGATCATCCTGATAGTAGTATGAATTCTAAACCTTTCTGCAATTTTTCGTGCAATAGATTCGAACATGCTTCGCATTGTCTCAAATTTTGCTACTGCCAAAGAAGCATGGGAGGCCCTGCAACTTCATCGTGAGTGGTCCGCGAGCGTTAGATTGACAATTCTTCGTATGATCACTATTAGATTTTAGAATTTACGCATGGAAGAGGATGAAACTATCTCTGTATATAGTGGAAGATTTCATGAAATCACTAATGCTTCACAATCCCTAGGAGAACCAATCTCAAGCGCTAGACTAATTAGTAAGATGTTACGTTCTTTCTCAATTCGTTTTAACATCAAAGTCTTTTCGACTGAGGAAACTCATGAGCAGTAAACACTTGGCCTTGGCGAACTCATTAGAATTTTCCAATCTTTTGAGTTAAATTTTCTAAATCTGTCTTCTCAAACCAAATGAATGAATGTTGCATTTCAAGCAGATCCTTTCTTAATGAATGCTTCAAGACCATAGCCTTTGATGGTCGTCAAGGCTTGTTGTCTCCATATCAAGTAATTATTTTGATCTAATTTGGTTGAAATGAGCTGACTTTGGGGATAAACGATTGGAGGTAGAGGTGAGGAGGTTTGGGTTGAGGAGGAAGAGCTATTGTGAGACATTTTGCAAAAGTACAGAGTCAGGCACTCAAACCTGCTCTGATACCATGAAAGAAAAGTTGCGAGCTCATGTCAAGCTGATGTAATAAAAGGAGAGCTATTATAAAGTGAGCCAAGGAGAATATACTGTATATATTTTTGGTAATCTTTTTCATACATCACATCAATGAAATACACGGCTATTTATAGCAACATAGCTAACTAGGGTTGTCTTAGATCCTATGGTCAGAATTGTCACAGTACATATGACAACGACTAACTATGATCGTGTGGCCAACATTGCTACAGTACTATTGACAGCTGTAGCAGACTGAGCTGTACTAATCTAGGGCTGATGTCACTCAACATGATGTAAGCTCCATGCAGACCTCTGATACTAAGATCGGGTCGCCATCCACACGACCTAAACCTATTAGGTCGCTAATCGTGCGACCTGATTTTATCAGGTCGCCATGTCATTCTGTAATCATGCGACCTGAATCCATCAAGTCACTGTGATTTATACTATCGTTTAACAACGTATTTTGCAATTTACCCCTACATACTAGAATTTAGTGGTTTTTGGACACGCCCAATTCTTGAAAGCTATTTTGTAACTACAACTCATAAATATTTATAAATAAAATATAAGTTAATAAATAAATTAAGTTTCTTTATTTTTTAGGAAAAATAAATGAAGGTTATATATTATATAAGAATATATTTCATCACTTCCTAAAAATATATGCAATTAAATTGAAATTAAAAATAAAAATTTATCAATAAAAACTAGGGTGTTCGTGATTCTAATGGTATAGCGATTTGCAAATCTCAAAATATTACCGAACTTTGTATTTTTTATGTTGAATCTTCATAATCATTCACTGGAGCATGATCACGTCAAACGCCGATATGTTGAAAATCGACCATAGAGATCTTGAGCATTTGAAGAATACAAGAATGTCTTCCTTAAAATTAAAACTCGTAGGCAAAGTGGACCTATGGGCCTAGTAAACTAGCCCAAAAAACACTTTACCAACATAGCTAAGAGCCCATCAAAGAGACTGGATTGGCTACCTTTGGTCAGGGCCCAGCTTAAAAAGCCCGAAACATTTTATGTTTTTGAAAACGTGTAACATGATGTTTAATCAGGAGCATTCGTAGTTACAAGTTTCAACATCCAATCTGAAACAAAGTAAAATAGGAAATTGAGGGAGCAACATTGTTAAGTACTATGTCAGAGTGTAAAATGCTTGAGTCATGTGAAAGATCAAGAGCAGCCCTATACATGTTGCTAACAAACCACTTGATCCAAGAAACTCAATAATATCACACATTAATAAATAATATTGAAATACACGACGACACACCAATTAAAATAGAGAATTTCGCTTAATAGTTGGGTACTCTCCATTGTGCATTACAATGTCTAGGAATTTAAGCTCACGAAAATAGGATGCGGGTTGTTGGAGGCTTTGAAATTGCTAATACAATAGGATAGTCAAATCAGCTAATTCAATCAATTATCCGTTAATAACTAATGAAATTAGCTAAACGCTATCCGCTGAGCCAAACAGTCAAATCAGCTAATTCAATCAATTATCCGTTAATAACTAATGAAATTAGCTAAACGCTATCCGCTGAGCCAAACAGGGCTATAGTTTTATAGAATTCAAAATTGAGAATACAATAAAATGAATTTTAAAAATCACACAATATTCATTAATAATTATTTAGTCAATAAATTAAAAAATTCTACTAATCTATTATATTAGATGGTTTATAATTCATTTTTTTGATTCCCTCATATAGTTTAGATTATATTTTTATATTACATAAGTGTATAAAAGTAATTATATTTTTATTAACTCATAATTTACTAGTGATAATTATTTATTTTATATCAAAACTTATTAAATTATTTAGAATTTTATATTTATATAACTATTACACACACACACACAATTGAACCTAATTGCTTTTTAAATTATTATATGTTGAGTTTATGACAAACACTATTAATTAGAAAATAACCACTAATATTTATATATTTAATAAAGTGTTATATTTTTTAACACTTAGTATATTATATACGATTATTATATAGCAAGATAATCTTTTTATATAGTTGAATATAATATAATCCCAATAAAAATCATGTTACATCCAAAGTTATTTTAATATAAACAAAGTTATTGTGCAATAATGGTACAACACCATTCATCCATAATTTTATTTTCTTGTAATCACGTGCGCTCGAAATTTACAATAACAAGAGCATTTGCAATTATATTTGTACAAATTGATGAACACAAATATATTAATATAGTATTGATTCACAAAGTTTTAATATGTTATTAATTACTACCTAAAGCAATTCATGTAGTTTTTTTTAAGAATGTGAAAATAACCCACTAAAATTAAAGACTATTTAATAAATAGATAAAAATATGATTATATTATGCTTTGCATTACCAACTATCATGTGAAGATGGGGAAATTGACATGGATTAGCTTCTATGGAATTGGTTGTGTGATGTAATTGAAGAGTGATGTGTAGGACTTCGTATTAGATGTTTAATAATATTTTTTTATGACTGTTTTCTCAAATTGCTTTGTGGTACAAACTTGAAGTCTTTATTGTTGATACTTGATGTCATTCAAGGTTATGGTTATGATGTATTAACATTGAATAATTGTTAATTTTTAATTTTTCTGGCATGCTTTATTTCTTTAATTTGTGTAGGTTTTGCATAATTTTTGCGCGTGCTTTTATAAATGATTATTATGACTATTATTCCAGGATGACACCTATAAAAAATTTATAGCCAATTCGATTTTCGCCCCTAAGACGCTAAAGCTGACTAGCCTAGCGTGACATTTGGTTCATGCCTTTTTTCCTATTTATTTGGACAAAGATGTCTTGACATAGATCGTCAATAATGAGAAATAAACTGTGAAAAAAAAAAAGAACTGTGATATTTTATATATTTTCAATAAAACCTAAATTAAAAAAAATATTTTAGCACTGGATATTAAAATAAATTAATATTTTATGGTATTTGTGGCAAACTGTTAGTAAAACTTAACAATCAATTTCAAAGTAAAATAAATATTAAATGATCTTAATGTGTTAAATTATTTAATTAAGTTGCAAACATATCAATATAAGTTCAAGTTCAAATTATACATTTTCTCAATAATATTAATAAAAATATCTTTAAGAAAAGAAAGAAACGAAACTCAACAATATTAATGAAAATATCTATAAATAAAATAAAAAATAAAGACTAAAAAAAATGAAAGATAATTAAATTAGGAGAGAATCTATTGTTTGAGTATTTATATATATTTCTAATTGTTTCATTTAATTTTTTGTTCCATAAATAAAAAGTTATATTTGATTTCTATCTATAAATTATAATAATGACAAATAAGTAAATATAAAATTAAGAAAGTTATTATTAACTTACCTAAAATTAATTAATTGCTCTGGAGCAAATCGCTCCGTATAAATTTATTATTTTTCAGAAATTTATTGTTTTTCAGTTATTCATAGGCACAGATATTAGACGATATAATACACTTTTTAACTACATAGATAAATAGTACACTGGAACAAGATAAATTATATTTATGATTTTAATTTATTTAATAAAATTAAATAAATTAATTTAAGAAAATAATTTGTAAACTTTTATAAAGCTAAAGTGTACTGGCCAATTTGATTAAAACAAGAAATTGTTTAACATAGCTGTTAATTATTAAATCAACAAAATAGACTATAAATAGTTTGTTGTAATCTTTGTAATCAATTAAACTAGTTTTTTTTTTTACCCGTGCGATGCACGGGGCAGAAAGTCAAATATAGAAATGCAAATTGTGTTAATATTATTTTTATTATTATTTAATATGTGAAAAAATAAATAAATAGAGAGATAGAGATTGAGATAAATAACTAAAAGATTCACACTTGATAAATTATACATCGAAACCACACTACGTACATGAACGTTAAGTTCATACGTTCGTGAATACTTCTTTATACACCACATTATTGGTCATGTTCGATCCCGAGTCGTCATCACCACAAACTAATATCTTCAATCCCTTTCGATGGGTGACACGCGTCACGGCAACATATAACTGACCATGACTGAACACGGGATTTTTCAGATAAAGGCCGACGATCGAGAGCGATTGACCCTGACTCTTATTTATCGTCATCGCATATGAAATCATGAGCGGGAACTGTCTTCTTTGAAACTTGAAAGGTATCCTAACGTCAGAAGGCGTTAGACTCATCCGGGGAAACAACACTTTTTCTCCCGCCTTTGCACCGGTTAGAATTTTGCATTCAAGGACGTGAGTGGAAAGTCTCGTAACAACCAATCTCGTCCCATTGCACAATCCCATTGAGTGGTCTATGTTCCTCAACAACATAACAGCATCCCCACCTTCAGATGCAGCTCGTGATTAGGCACCCCAAAATACTTTATACCATTCAAGGATTTGGGCGTGTGCAAATCACTCAAAAAATCACTCCCACCGTCGAATTTGCAGGCACTGTCCGAACTCAGATAGGTGTACCCCTCACTCGAGTTCAAAGTGTTCATGTACTCGTTGACAGAGTCCACAACATCGAGAGTCGGGGCCAATATGGCCCTATCCTTCAGGAACATCGAGTCATCAATAGAGTCCCTAAATATCGGATATGTATCCTCAATAATAGCCGTAATGGGGTCGCCCGAATATCGGAGGAGAATATCATCAGGAATTTCTATTGCAGCACAACCGTCATTCGGTCCTCCTATCTTTCCATCTCCAATGCTGGCAATCCAATCGGAGAACTCCTCCAACTCAGCACGTTCTTGACCATCACCAAGACTCCGGAGCCTCATGTTCTGAGTAAGTCTCAACACAGTGCAGTGCCTCCACATGCTGGACGCATTGATAGCCGCATTGACTATGTCCTGATGGCTGCCCTTGGGGACAACGGGCAATATCTGACGAAAGTCTCCACCAAACACAACGGTCTTTCCACCAAATGGCCTGTGCCTGTTGGACGAATATACATCCTCCATTATATCCTACAAGCTCTTCTCAACAGCCTCGAAGCAATGCTTGTGCATCATCGGAGCCTCGTCCCATATTATGAGTTTGCAACGAATCACCAACTCCGCAAGCGGGGTGCCTTTCTTAATATTACAATCCGACCATTCGTGCGGATTCAGAGGAATACCGAACCGGGAGTGAACGGTCCTTCCACCAGGCAAAAGCAGAGAAGCTATGCCGCTCGATGCCACATTCAGCACGATATGACCCTCAGACCTCAACCTAGCGGACAGAGTTCTCCACAGGTACGATTTTCCCGTACCTCCATAGCCATACACAAAGAACATAGCACCACCATCGGACTCGACCCCACTCATTATCTTGGAGTACACACCCTTCTGCTCACACGTCATTTTCGAGAGAAATTCGACATGCTCAGCGAACAACGCCTTACGATCATAGTTCAACTCATCCTGGATCAATCTATTGTGACCAACACTGCTACCATCTTTCTCAGGAAAAGGCATGGAATCATAATCGTGCAGGCTCTTTCCCTGACGTCTCAGTAATTTCTCAATCTCTACCAAAGCTAAATCCTTTACTTGAGACTCGCTCAAGTTCAGTTCTTCCAAGTAACAACAAAGGTTTAGGTCATAGCACACTCAAACACAATAACCATAACTAATAGAGTACATTTAGTGAATTATAATCACGATTCATTACGCTGCACCACGTGCACATACCTGGATTCTGAAAAATCCGACTTGCCTGTAGAGCACATCATCCGACAGAAACTGTCAACTCTTGTCCCAAACTTCCTCGGGCCTAGCAAGAGTATCAGCCGACAGCAGCGACACAAAAAGACGCCTGAGAGATTGAGCGGAGGCCCACTCACTTACTTCGGCGATGCCATCAACGTACTCCCTATCGTCTTCCAACAAACCACGTGCATAACATGCCTCACGGTACGACACATGCTGAACACCATCGTGCTTCCTATAGTCTGCATAGCAAGTAGCTCCGCGGACAACAGTAAGCAAGCACCTCAGGTAGTAATTATCCCCATAGCCTGGGGGAACGTAATACAACCTACCAACACACGGAACTTGTTTCCTGGGCCTCCACTTCCTCGCATACCTGTCCCATACAAACTTGGAGGGTGCCTCTGCATATGTCAGAAGTCTCGCCTGAGGATATTTCTTATTCGCCTTCATCCATTCAAGGAACATGCTCTCATTCACTGTTTTTTTATTCAGAACATCCTCAATATCCTCGTCCTCTTCATAAACAATGCTCTGTTTGTTCTCCAGATGGAAGTTGAGACGCGTGACCGGAGGGTACTTATACTGCAGTTCGAAACCCAACAACCTCCATGCCACCTCACACGAAGAAACATACCTGCAGTCGTAGTACATGTTCACTTCGTCAACCGGTTCGTCAGAATCACCACAGTCAGCTCTCTGATAGAAAGCGGCAGTGACACGATCGTGTCCCTTGTTGACATACTTGAACAGATACTTGATAGACCTCGATTGGTTGCACCACTCCACATTGATGTGTGCACCGTATTTCATCAACAGTCGACGATTATGAGGGACAACATATTTGTTGTCCAGGGGGACACCACCCTTTTCCAGTGTTCTCCCATTATCCCTACGCCTGTAACGCGGATAACCCTCATCGTCAATCAACGTAGCCTCCACGTACTGCTTCGGGAAATGCTTCGTGCACCGCCCCTCAACCATGCACGAGGAGTTTTTCTTTACAACACCGCACGGTCCGTGCATCATATGTTTTTTCAAGGCTTCATAGTACGTGGGGTCGGATGCCTCATCGGGTATTTCGGCCGAAATTATCCTATCTATATCCACAGGAGTCGGATACTTGGCTTCTTTCACCAGGAACAACAATATGTGAGCATGCGGCAACCCACGCTTCTGAAACTCTATCGTGTACACAACTGCACGCATTTTAAAGAAAAATAAATACATATTATAATGGATAGTTTAAAGACAAACACGGATATATATTAATAAACAACACGGTAATAGACAAAGGTAATCTTCTACTCACTTGCAACGGCCTGCCCAAATATTTGATTCTTGCGAAGATCTTCTATCAGCTCATCCAACTTTGCCTTAAAAACTCTACAGACGATGTCCAGCCTATCCTCGGTTCTAAGATTACGTGCATCTAAGAAACGAACAATCTCGGGCTAACTTGGGTTGCACGTGAACGTTATAAACAAATCCGGATAACCATACTTGCGGCATATGGCCATCGCGTCTTGATAGTTTTGTATCATGAAGCGGGCTCCACCGGTAAAGCTAGATGGCAATATAATACGCTTGCCCCGTGCAGACGGATCAGCATCACCGCGCATGACAGCATCAGCCAAACCCTGTACATCTCACACCGAAGTTTCTTCTTATTAAATTGAATATACTTTAATCTAGCCGTCTCGACCATGGTGTACGCATCCACGATAAATTGCTGAAATAATCGTCTGGACGAAAGAATAGTAGAGGGCTCGTCCTCCCTCTCATGAAGCCTGAATGCAAAGTATTCACGGGCGCTGATATACTTCCATCCCTTCTCGGTTTTCTTCTTTATCTCCGTAAACGGGATCTTCTCTGTGCAACCTTCCTCCCCATAAGGTAACAACAGAGGATACTGCAAGTCCAAATACGATCCATTCAGCTCATTTATCCTGCGCAAGGAACCACTGCGAGATTCAACCACTATGTCCCTATCCCCCAGAGCTTCATCAAACTCACCGACAACCAACACGGCAACTTCGTTGTAAGTGGGCAGATTGCGTGTACGTTCGTCCCTGTTATTGGTCCTATTTCCAATGAGACGCACCCGAACATCGGTATCATCACACTCCTGCATTTTATCCTTTTCCATTCTGAACGTCTTCACAAGTTCATTATGATCGTCCAACATTTGCTTCATGCCGTCGACAATCTCTTCACGCAGGTTATTAGCCAATCCTACTTGCCTACGTCACAACACAATCGGCACAAAAGACGTTTCATTAAATATAAGCCATGTTGTAAACAATATCAAGACCTTAACAATTAGAAAATATTATAATTATTATTGACGCAACAAAACTCACTGAATTCATCTGGTGAGAAACTTCATGCTCCGTATCATACACATAAAGCTGTGCAAAATTAGAAAGTGTTTGCTTGCACTGTTGGTCCCATGCAACAGTTCACGGAGAAACGCAGGCGGCTCCATCAATCGAGGGAGGTCAATGATGCCGCGACTACAACAATCATTGCATTCTGGATTCGTCACGTTATTCTGGGACATCGACCTCTCCTCGTACCAAAATATCGCACCGCAAAACCTACAACGATAGCTCGCATCTCCAATATTCCAATACTCTACGAATTAATTAAATATATCATACTGGAAGACCGATGCTGACAACGATGGTAATATTCATAGGAGTGATATCAGAAGCACAATAAAACAAACATGTACCCGATGGCAATGTGTTGTTGCTGATCGGTTCGTCCGTGAGATCAATTACATTGCTTGAGCTACCGATCCCTCTACCAATATTCTTCTTACGCGCGTACGGTCGTCTATTTATCGGAGCTATAGCTCAAAATAGAAAAAGCTCTCGGTAACGAATAATTTTAATAATATCTAATCAAAACACGATTCGAAAATTCATTAGATTACGACTGACCAGCACTGGCAGAGGTTTTTTTCTTTCGGCCATTAGACGATTTGTCTATCTCCATGATTGCAACACCAGGAAGATTTGGATGTACGTTCTTCCTTCTTGTGTAGGGTCTTCTCTTTACCGGGGCTGTAAACGAAATAATTCAAAGCAATAGATCAATTTTACTTACGAAACTTATAAATAAATTCCAAATGTACGTTTTATTTTTTTAGTCTTGAGAATTAACTAACCAGTGCTCAAATTAGACGATATCTGATTGGCATGTATCGGATTGTCAATGTTCGGGACTAAATTCCTCTCAAAGGTACTATCATCAACAATTACACTGTCGGATGGATCATCAATTGTGAGGTCAATGAATATTCTTGAGTTAGAACCATCACAACCATTATCTGAATGTTCATTGTGGGGTCCAGACAGCCGCCTCGAATGAATAACTACGATTTTCATAAGTCACAGACATTGACTTCAGACTTACCAATACCACCGTAAATTATTTTAATTAATCATTGGAGCGAAATTAAAAAATATACCATTAGTGACATCACTAAAGGCTGAGCGTTGAAAATGTGAAATTCTATCACCAGTCTTGTATCTTTTCGACTCGATAGTTACATTCTCATTTGGTATAGATGAGCCTATAAGAATTGTCGGATAGCCATTAGTTCCGATAAATAAAATAAGACAAACATCGGTTTTAGGCATACATTAACATAACTACATATAAATCATTGAATTCAATGTGTCGAGATATATACAATCGTGCCAGCAATTTCGCCTCTAATCCATTAAATGAGTCGTATTTTCAATTGCGCTCGCACTTGATAGCACTCTTGAGGTCATGCACAGGCATGTATTCTCAGACAAATTCACGCTACCTGTGACAATCATATAGTTAGAGAACAAATTATAAATATTCAAGTAAATTAAATCATAATTTTTGAATAGTAGCAATTTAACCAACAAATCATAAACACATAAGAAAATGAATATAAAGATTAAAAAAAGTTAAATTAAATTAATAAAAATGAACAAACCTTGAACTTTTAATCTTAAACTCATACATTCCCGCATATAAAGCAGAAATTAGTTTTCAATATAAAGAAGATAAAATAAAATAATAACCTGACCAAATTAAATAAAGAATAAATATATTAATAGATAATAAATAATCAAATCTACAAACAAAACTAAATTAATCTACTTGCAATAGAATTCGAATCTAAATATCAAAATATATACATTAACGCATAATTAATTTAATTCTGACCAAGACAATGGCTAGAATATATTTAAAAACATCATAATATTATTTTAAAATTTAYATAAATAAATAAAATAAAATAAAATTTTATTTTAAGCTTTAATTAATAATTCAATACATTTTAAATGATTAAATACAAACCAAGAATAATTTAATTTGAGTCCAAATTTAAATACATATAAACCCAATATTCTGATATTAAAGTGCAATTAAACTAACATAATATTATAATAAGATATTATTCTAATATCTTTTTTTTTTAGTTCAAAATTAATAAAATGTATACAAATACACAAATACACATACACCCTTTCTGTATATGCATAAAAAATGAATAGATATATTATTCCAATACCTTATTTCAATTCTACATTATATAAAAAAAATCATAAGAAATATACAAAATTATTATTCTAATATCTTATGTCAATTAAGAATTAATAAATTATATATATACTACACATACACATGCATTTCAAAATTAAAAATTGAAATTGAAATATATATAATAACGCATATTTCTTTTATTTTAAAATCGACCATTGAAGTTTATTTTAAAATATCAAAATATAATTTTCAATTTCATATAAATTTARAATAATTAAAATAATTTAGAAGTATTTTTTTTAGGCTTGGATTAATAATTAAAAATAATCAAATCCAACCCAAAATAATAATTATTTTGAGTCCAAATAAACCCAGAAGCCCAACAACACAGCCCAATTCGAATTCTTAATAAGCCCAATATGCAAACCGGTTCGGAGCCCATAAACCGACCCACCCAACATCGTACGGTCAGGATTTAATACACTTCATCTAACGGTCGAGATCAGAGGAGGCGAATTAACCCTAGGTATAAATACCCTAACCCTACATTTTCGGCCACCCAGCTCATTTCTCCCATCAACCCTAACCCTAAAATCTCCGCTCCTCTGAGATTCTCTGCACTCTCCGCCGCTCTGCGCAAAACAAAACCATAACCCACTGGTCCGATCCCTAGCCACACCGCTCACACACAACACCGTAGCCTACCTCCGCCACTACTTCGCCATCTCATATATCTTCTTTCTCCAACCGAAAATGCTCCACCGCTCATGTCCAGAAATACTATCTGCTCGACTCAACTGCTCACCCCGGTGGCCTGCTTCACTCCGCCGCTCATACACAGTAACCCAAACGGTACAGGTATTTCGTTCTTGAACAAAATCACTCATTTCTTTAATTATCTTTTCAAAATAATTTTCGATCTGTGTAAATTCAGTCCTTAACTAATTAGATCTACTCAAAATATATATAGATATGTTCATAAATAATTCTAATTTTTATAGATCTATTCACAAAATGTATTGATTTATTTCAGAATCTGTCAATCGTGACAGATCTATAAGAAAATGCGACAATCTGTTTCAAAATCATTATACTTATTAGATTTATAATAAAAAGTACATCGATTTCATTTTAGCTGAATCTACTGTGTTGGTTCCATTCAGAAAATATTTTTTTTCGTATTCTAATGTATTTCTCTGTTTCATTGGAAACTCATTTCAACGGAGGATCTATTTACCAAAGATGGATTTTGGATCCAGTCAAAAATTTTAGGCTGAACAGCGATAAAGAACGATCCTTAAACAGGTAAAATCTTTATATCTTATTTACAAAGAATAAATACTGCCAGTTGTTATTTTTATTAAATTATCTATTTTTAAAATTAAAAAAAACAAATAAATCGTCAGATTGCTGCATGTAAAGTATCCTTCCCCTTTGTTTTATCTTAAAATTGTACAGATGTGGGTTCCAGTATGCATGCTTTTTGATCTACATGCAATGAATTGATTAACTTAATCACTGTATGATTAATTTATGAGGGATATTGAAATCTGATTTGCTTTTTAATTAAAAAAATATTTCTGATATTTTAATGTGTTCACATTTTGCTATAAGTATGACCACAATTGATTTTGTGTGTTAATGTGTTCACATCTTGCTATGACGATGACCACAATTGATTCTGCATGTTATTGTGTTCACATTATGCTTTTAGTATGTTAATTTGTTCACATTTTGCTATGAGTATGACCACAACTGTAGTATATGTTCAACTTTGTATGAAACAATTGTTGGTGTTTTTTCTTTAATGATTAACTGAGCAAAACACTTATGAGAATTCTTTTACTTTAAACATAGATGATTGCTTCTTAAGTCATATGCAGTGTGTTATCTTATAGTATTTTGCATGCTGTTTGATCTATGGGTTGTTTATGCATGAAGGAATTTTTATGCAACCACTGAAACCCTAATCTGTAATATGTTATATGAGTTGTTTTTATAAAACAATGTATTATACCAAACAATCTATGTTCAGCATATCACTACAAACTTTTTTATTCTGTTTGAGTATGATTGCTAATGTTTGGTGTTTTTTCTTCAATGATTAGCTCAACAGTACATTTTTGAGAAGTTTTAAATCCTTAAACAAAGATGATTGCTTGTTGACTTATATGGAGTGTTACCTAATACAGTGTTATGCATGCTGTTTGATTTACATGGCATGATTTTTTATGTAACTTCATATAACCCTAATCTGTTATCTGTTGATATATTGGTTGGTTTTATAAAGCTATGTATTTATATAAACAATTTATGTTCAGCAAATAGTAAACTTTGCTATTCTGTTTTATTATGTATACAGAGTTAACATTTTTCTCTTGAGTGTGTTATGTTCAAAGCTGTCATTGCTTTTTCATTTACTTAAGTTAATGAAGCTTAACATAATTCACTTTTATATTGGAAAAAGCTACTCAGGAAAGAGAGGAGGCAAGCAATAGCATTCAACAGATTCAAGAACAAAGATAAGTACACAAAGAAACTTTCTGCACTCAATTCAATTCATACTTTCAAAACTTGAATTTCTTTTTAAAGATATGTCAAAGTTTATCGGCTGGAAACCTGACATGACCTATCGTAGTATGATAATGCCTCTGAAAGGAGTTCAGGATCTAAGTAGGTGTAATAACGCCACGAATAAAGACATATCTTTTAGAAAACCGACATTTGAGCATTGAACTATACAAACTACTGTTTTATATTTACAGTGCAATATTAATTTGTATATGTTTGATGTTTTATGCAGGTAAGGGAATATGGACTGGATAGGAGGCACAGCATGAAAAAAGATAAGTACCACATTGTCCATCTTAACATTATACAAATAGATTATAATTCAATTCATAGTTTCACAATTAAGAATTTATTTTTAAAGATATGTCAAAGTTTATCGGCTGGAAACCTGACATGACCTATCATAGTATGATAATACCTCTGAATGGAGTCCAGGGTCTAAGTAGGTATAACAACGCCACGAATAAAGACATATCTTTTAGAAAACTAACATTTGAGCATTGAACTATATAATCTACTATTTTATATTTACAGTGCAATATTAATTGGTATATGTTTGATGTTTTATGCAGGTAAGGGATCACAGAAGAACATAGATTGGATAAGAAACACAGCTAGAAAAAAAGATAAGTACCACATTGTCCATCTTAACATTATAAAAATAGATTATATACTTAATAAAATATAATTTAATACTAACTGTGTATTGCTGCCTCACAGATTCAAATGATTCCTTTAAGTTTTTCAAAATAATCTAATAACATATTAATAAAAATTTAAATATGTTACTAATTTCTGTATTTTAATAACTGCAGATTTAAAGGGTTGAAAGGAAAACAGGTATGACTGATTCATAATGATATAAAACATAAAGCATAAAAAAGAAAATTACCTGTCATTTTTCTGTCTGTTTGTGCCCTTTTTCGTATGGTATCGGCCTTCCTCCTCATAATGTTTACTACCAATGCGCTGATCCAAATGTATTATTATCCGTTGTGTGTTTGTTTTCAGATGTATTTATGAGTTTATTTTCAGATGTATGTTATGTATGCGTATTTGTTCTTTTAATAATAGTGTAAACCCAATTGAATTGTCGGCGATATAGTCATAAATTTATGATATTAGGATTAGTTATAGATAATCTTATAGGCACGCGGAGAGATATTTAGAACAAAATCTTTTCTTAAATAAGTAAGATATGTATCTATATTTTTATAGTTAACAGTTCTAAGATAATCATAATACTTATCTTCTAAATAGAATTTTCGGTTATTAGGATTCTCAAAAATAGAAAACACCTTTTACGAAAGCGCCGATGATTCATATAATACTTTTCTTATTTTAAATATACTATATCACAAACTTCTCAAATAATTTTTTAATTGTAAAACAGTGTTTCTTGATTGCCCTTAAATAACTATCCTCTGCACTTTAAAAATGCCGACTTATTTAGTTACCTAATCAACTTTAAATTGGCAGGATTCATTTTTTTTTTTCTTTTAGGAATTAAATAGGATTTGTTATATTTCCAACATATTAGATCTGTTAATATCAATTTTACGCCTAAGATACGACTTATTAAATCTGCATTATAAAATTTACGACATTAAAACTGCATTATAAAAATTCTGACTTATTTTCTGGATTTTTACGCCTAAAATACTACTTTTTATATCAATTTGTCAATATCAAATTTATTTTGTTGCCTGATTTTTTTTAAAACAAAACATTAGTTATTGAATGTATTAATTTAAAAATAATCGGCTTTGTGTAATTGTAATTCTGATTTATTGTATTTACCTTTTACAGGATTCTAATTCTCCAAGAGAATCAGGTTGAAATAACTACTAATTTTACAAATATTAGGCACGTAAATGATACCTGATTAATCTCCAAATTCAATTTTTTTGGGCATGTATATTAATTTATTTTCTTGCTTTGTTTTTTTTATCCTTCCTTATTTTTTGTGGCCTGTAATTAATTTTAATTTGCTCTCTTGATTTTTTTTTTATTTTCTTCTTATTTATTTGGGGCCTGTAAATAATTTATTTAATTTTTTTCCTTGCTTTTTTTTTTATTTCATTCAGTTAAAAAGTTTATTTAATTTTTTTAATTCTCCGAATCTTAGTTAAATGCATAAAATAATATTTGTAACAAACTGGAAATATGGTAACAATCGAATAAAGTAAGAAAAATTATGTTTCCTAAATTATTGGTGCAAATCCGAATTTCGTATGGCCATATACACAGAAATAAGACATCCATACTATTTGTTAAATCTGTTGACACCTTGCTGAGGTGTCAACTCCATATGCCTCTATTTTCCATGTGTAATTTTCTTAATAATCAAAAAGTTGATTTGCCATTTTTTAAAAAAACTCTATTAATTGTTTCCTTTTATAGTTTTTGGTCGGGGGTATAAAATAGAACTTTTTTCCTTATTCTTTTTCATCCTCATTAAAAGATAAAAATCCCGTCTCTCAACCCTAATAACGTCGCCGTTCTTGCCTCGCTGTTCTAAGCCTTAACTAGCATTTTTTTTCTCATTATTTTGTCATCATATTAGGGTTTCTTCCTCGCCGCTTCTCCAATTTTCTGCTATTCTCCAAATTCTGACTTTTCAATTTCTCCTTCCTCGAACACACGATTCTCCAATTTTTAGTTCTATGAAAAAAGATTAGAAAACAAGTGGATCTACGAATCTCCTTTTCTCTTTTTCTCCTTCACAGCCGAAAACAAGTGGACCTATGAATTGCATCGTTTTTTCCACCCCTAGCCGCAACATATATATATATATATATATATATATATAATAGGTTGTTTCCTTCTGAAATCGAAAATACGTTGTTTCTTTCTTGCGTATTTATTGAAACAGAAAAATCTCGAAAATCTCTGAAACCAAAAATTCTGGAAACCAAACCATTTTTTGAGATTGTTTGTGAATTAGAATTATTTCTATCAAACTTAACCATTATCTAATTTTGATTAGCTTTTTTTTACTTGATTTGTGTGATTTCTTTCTACAGTCAATTGAGGCTGCTGGTTTATCTCCGAAGTTCAATTTTGGGGAAAAGACGGAGCGATTTCAGTGGAAGTATGAAAAGATCGCGTCTGGGTTGGGTTTTTTTTAAGTTCATGTATTTTTTTCATAAGTACAAATGGTATGGCAGTTTATGAACATAATTGTTTTTTTGCGATTTTTCTTATATTTATTATAGATTCAGTTTCTTTCGGCGCGATTTGTTTTTATGATTTCATATACGGCAAAAGACCCGAACCGCCGGGGTTCTAACTTCTACCTATCGTTATTATGGGTAAATGTTGTTCAGAATTAATAGTTATAAAATTGTGTTAAATATGAGTTTAAAAAGTTAGCATAGAACTGAAGAAATGTCTTATATATTGTATTTATTGGTGATCTCTCTCTATATGTTCTTCACATTCAAGTGCAAATTAACATCATCCATGTCATCATCAATCCAATAATTTGTTTGATTTTTTAATCTCATAAAACAATCTCAACCTGTGATTTAATTTGTAGACACAATAAATTATGTAAATAATAATATTATATTGTAGTCAAAATGACAACTGAATTATACCAGTTATATGTTTCCTCTCAGGGTGGAGTTATTAGTAGTGTGCGGTGAACAAGTTATGCATATAGGAGTATTATTCTAGCCTAACAAAATGGAGTTTGATTTTAATTTTTCCCTTCAAGTGCCTTTGTGTTCTTAATAAGGTTATTTTTAGTTTTGATTTTCACCTTTTTTTAAATTTAAATTTGTGTTCGGAGTTTGTTCTTTGATTTTTGTTCTAGTATCTAATTTAATTATTTTTTTGTTCCTTGTGGTTTTGATTTTTCGATGAAGATTTTGAGGAGGGATATTCTACAAGAACTTATATGACAACTAAGCTGATTACGGGTACGGGGCTTCAGCTTTTGCGGCGAAATGATAAGAAGCCGTTGAATTACAAGTCTAAGTTGCAGGATGACGCAAAAATCTCCTTACTGCTGATATATATCATTCGTTTTTTTGCATATGCTTATGGAGTTTTTGTTGTGAGGTAAACATATAAATTTTGTTTCCCAATTTCGTTTCATCAGTAGAGTGCATTTTGGGAATATTCTTTTGTTTAACTGTTCTGCAAGGATTGATAAAGTAAAAATGGTTATCCTATGTACTGGATTTGTTAATTAACATTGCCGAAATTATGAAATTCACATTTTTTCTAATATTAATGGATGCATTGTCTTTTATATTTGTTCATTTGTATTTTGCATGTTAGTTTTTATGTGTTGAAAATTTACAGGACTCCATCACTAATGAAATTCTCAGTTTGCTTAATTATATTAGATTCTTATGCTATTAGTTATGTGCAATATATTTTTAATGAAATCATAACTAAACTCAAATCTTTCTTACTATGTCTTGTGTGAAAAATTTATCATTCAGTTATTCAGGAGTATGACTTGGGATTTACTTATTCACATTCATTGATAGTTAATTTAATTAAACTTGTATTTTTGAAGAGTTTGATTTTGTACGCTTAATTAAAAGATGGGATTTTGAGTTTTGACTATTGGTGGTCACTACAATGCAAATTTATCACATTCACGCAAGTCTATTCCTCTTACGTACCTCTCTTTAGGATCATGCACCAAGGCAAAGATTCTGTTGGTTCATACGCGCAAGAAGACCATGCGTTCCCTTTTGGGTAGGCTTGAGCGTAGAAGTCTGCTTGGGGCTTATTTCCGCAGGTGGACCAGTTACTTGGATGGACCTTTTCATTGTGAAAATGAAGAAAATCTAGAGGACGAATAATATTTGGGGAGAGTTCATTGGATGCATAGGAACATTCTTACTGCTCATGTTCTGAACAAATCTCATTCCAAAATAAAAATCCTCAAATTCGATATACAAACTGGTCAAAGAGAGAATTAATCTTGCAAGAAGAAAATTAAACATGGATCAATTTGCACAATTATTTCACCCCTTTAGAAAAAAAATATCTAATAGAACCTCCAGCGGTGTTAATTCTAACTCTCGCAATTTTTAGCCTAAATCTAGGATTTTTAGCCTTGATTTAAGAGGAGCATAATTAATCTCGCACGATGTTAATTCTAACTCTTGCGATTTTTAGCCCAAATCTAGGATTTTTAACCTTTATTTAAGAGGAGCATAACTAATCTAACACAACATTTATTACGAAATATTTTTGGCAAGCCATTTAAGAAATCAACAGCTCATCACACATAAAATTTCAAAATCAGCGTCGTTCATTATTTTCTTCAAATTAAAAATGTCATTCCAAATTTCAAAGAATTATTTTATACTTAATATTCTTGTGACCAATTACATTATTCATAACCATGTACAATTTTAAAAATCATACAAATAACTCTGAGCCTACTATCTCGCATTTTAAAAAGAAAAACTCAATCCATTAAATTCTAAAAATCTTGCCAAGAATATATAATCCTGTTATTTATCCATATATTACCAATATTGTAATTCTATAAAAATATCATTCCAAGTTTATAATAGCCGTCTATATCATTAATTGTTTCAAAATACAATTTTTAAAAAATTGGGAAACTATTTTGGACCTACAACCTCGCAATTTAATAAAAAAAACTTCAAAAAAGGAATATAAATTTCACACAACATGTTTTGAAAATGATACACTCAAACTCATCAGAAAATGATAATTACGTATATAAATAATTATTTTATATTCAACACATTAAAAGTGTCATTCCAAATTTAAAACGACCGTGTTCCACTTGATTCTTGCCAATTGCATTATTCATGGATAGGTTTTTAATTTCTTTGATCAATTTTACGTTATTTTTTTAAATTTTCATTTATTATATTTTTTTAATTATATAGAAAGTTTTGAATTAATTTTCTTAATCATCAAAGAGAAATTTATCAATGTTTTTATTTCTTTTTTATTTGTGATAAGTTTTGAATCAATTTATTTAATCATCAAACATAAAGTATATTATTTACATACATGATTTTTATAATTTAATAGTATATTTACGTCCATGTACTCTCCTAAATATTACGCTAATTAGCAAACATAATAAGGAAGACAGATTAACAAACATAATCTTTGAATCATGTATTGCTTATTTTGTAAATTATTATTTTTGAAAAGTTTATTATGAAAAACATGTTACATTCAATAATAATTTCTTATTTATTAGATGTCATAAAGATGGTGGAGTGTAATTTATAATTTTTTGTTATTAAGTTTTATCATTGGATAAAATTTTAAAAATATATACACCACATGTTTTGCACGAGCAAAACAATAAATTTCACGACGTATATTGGAATTTCCTAATATAGCAATTCAAAATATTACGCCTATAAATAAAAATCAAATTAATTCTCTCTTACATATTTAAAAATGTTATCGAAGATGACAACACTATACATAGGTATAAAAAGTTATAGTAGTTAAATAAATATTTATAATATTTAATATTTATTTATGATACAATGTTCATTGAATACATATTACATTTGTATCTAATAAATAAATATTTTTTTATCTATTTATATTTTGTCACTTTATATTACTTCACAAAATGAGTTAAAATGTTTATCTCTAATTAGTTAACATGGATGGTTTCTGTAATTATTAATTTATTTTCAACCAAGATTTAGTTCATCCATTTTTGTTAAATAGGTTCTTGAGGAGATAGAAAGATTGGTAACAATAACGAAGGCGATGGGAGAGTGAAGAAGACGATGAAGAGGCTGTCAGATCGTTTTAAATAACTTACAATGATCAAATATGGTGAACATTACACCATAATAAATTGATATACCGGTGGTTTTATATCTAAAATCATATATTTGAAGTATTTATTATATGTGAGTATATTATTAGAATGCATGGCTTTTTTAAGGACCTTAAAGATATATTTGAAGTAATTCTAAAACTTGATTTGAATGAATAATGTTTAAAAGAAATTTTTGGGATTGATGTAAAAGAAATTGGTAGCAAATGGAGGTTGATTATGAGAAGAGGTCGTAACATATGGAATTTAGTCTTTTACACATCTTATATTTATATCAAATATTTTTTTATTGTATTAATAATTTACTTTTTAATCTTAATAATATTTTTGATAAATTTTATATTTTTATACCTTTTCCGATATGCCCGCGTAAACGCGGGTATTCGAACTAGTGAATTCAAATTGTGTTGAAAAGTCAACATTGGTGGCTGAGATATTTAAATAAATAAATAAAAAGCCGTTAAAAAGTCAATAAAGGTGGTTTTGCGCCAAAAAGTTTCTTCTTGGGGAAAGAAAATTTTTTGGCGGGAGACAAAACAATTGACTCATATAGTCAACACTGTTATTATATATATATAGATTATACTTATGACATTAGGAAGGATGTCACGAAATGACATCACTAGATGCTTTCCAGAAAAAAAATGATGATGTCATGCAATGACATCACTAGATACTTTTCTAAAATTACAAAACGACGTCACCAAATACTCTCTCATTCTTCTATATATGAAGTACTTCTAGGAATCCGAAGCGTCGTAAGTAAGATTGAAGAGTTTGTCTTCGATAAAAATAAAAAATAAAAAATGAAAACAACAAATATTATATTGTTTGCAATTCTTTTGCAAATTATTCTCGTATCAGCGCTTACCACCACTCAAAACAAATATCCGACAAAAAATAATCGTCCGATTCCTCCGAATAGAGCCCCGCAACGAAATTATCCGGCACCGGAAAACTACCCGCCACCTCCTTATCACAAGCGCCGCCACCCCCCCACCAATTAATTGTCTAGCGCCGATGACGGCCAACAATTAATAATAATAATTACCTCCCCATGCTATGTTATAATCTCTCTCTTTGATGGTGATGGTACATGTTTGATAATGAGTTAACCCGTCTTTGATGAAATGGAATAATCATTTTGCGTGCTTTTTTGTGATTTCCTAAACTTACTTCGTGAACTAAATTACCATTTTTAGTATTTATCTACACTTGCTTAGTATTATTATTAGATCAGGGTGGTTGGTTAATAGTATTTAAATAATATATAATAAATATAAAATTATAATATATAATAACCATTTTTTAAATTTGTTTCTCATTTTTATTTTTAATGTCATATTTTATACACACACATATATATATAATTTTCAATACATATAATATAATTGTAATACATTTTCAATTATTATGCAATTCTTTTTTTAATAAATATAAGGAAAAAAGCTTTTTATCCCCAATACTATCGGGTTTTCACATTCGCCATATAAACTATTATATGCATCAACCACCCTATAAATTATGCGCTATTTACAATTTAATATCTATACCAAATTTTTAGTTGTTTCGCAATCGCAACACATCACCTGGTTTGGGTGGGATATTTTCATGTGGTATAAATGGAAAAACTTTTTCATCCACCAAACTAATGTCTTTTTCACAAATCACCATATGAAGTACGCGTATTTTGGAATTTACCCATACATACCAGAATTTAGTAGTTTTTGGACACCTCACCCAATTTTTGAAGGCAATGTTATAACTACAACTCATAAATATTTATAAATAAAATATAAATTAATAAATAAATTAAATTTCTTTGATATTGAGGAAAAATAAATAAAAATACAGAATTATTTTAGTTTTTCCTTTGTAATTACTACTAATTTAATAATACAGGTTATGTATTTTTATATAAAAATCTATTTCATCACTTCCTAAAAATATATTTAATAAAATTGAAATTAAAAATAAAATTTTATCAATAAAAATTTGGGTGTTCATTCTAATGGTATAAGGATTTGCAAATCTCAAAATATTACCGATCTTTGGAGATTATTAATGTTGAATCTCCATAATTGTACCTAGGATTCGAGAAGGTTCGTTTCAAAGGTTTTTTTTATTTCAAACCAATTTTGCACGAGTATTCAGGGCTAGGTTTGATTCGGTCTAGAGAATTGGAGAATATATATATATATATATATATATATATATATATATATATATATATATATATATATATANAAAAAAATCAACACAATAACATGCAAACCATTCATTTGAAGTTCATGTTGCATTCTATGTAAAATTAAATTATTAGTTGTCTCACAACCTTTTTTCCAAAATATCTCAACATCAAAGTGTGTTTTCAAGCGGATTGCTTAGTGTACAATTTAGAAATTAAAGCAGAGTGATTGTTGGAGAATTGCGTAGAGAATTGAAATTATAGTCCATCACAAAAAAAGACAATTCGTGAACACCCTTCTCATGAAGCTTAAATTCCAAATTCGTATAAGGTTCGTAAACATCCAAAAATGAAAATGGACCAAGTTTCATTCAGTTTTTCCCCTATTCGAACAAAACTCTGTAAAAATAAAAATAAAATTCTCAAATCAAAGTTAAACGCTAAAAACCCAAATTGGAGAGAACAACTTGCCTGAGATCGACATGGCTATATTGCTTTGATGTTTTTCAGATTTGTTTTCCTTTATCTTGGATGCCATTCAATGCAAATTAATCAAAAAAACGAATAAAATTCCACACTAAATCCAATGCCAAACACGTACTTTCGCAAACTGTATAATAGAAAATAGGTAAAAATAAATTAAATGGATAACAGATCCCAATATCATAGATCTATGACTAAACAAACAACACATCATTCCAAAAACAAATTATACTAAGAACCAAATAACAGATCTAAAAAATTGAAAAGATACTCAAAAAATAAATCTTGCATTCGCGAATATATATGCAAAATCCAAAAATAGATTACCATTTATTGATTGAGGAATCTCATGACACGCTGATGGTGTCGGGTGTGACTGTCTCGCCGGGATAGTCGGTGAAAACAGTGGGTCCATGTGATGCGGCCTAAAAGGGGACATCTAATGCTGTGATGTGATTATTGGATGCAAAACAGGATTCTCCGCCGCACAAGGAGAAGGCGAAGAATCGTTCGTCTGCAAAGTCATCGCCGGGCCTGAGAGAGCGAACTGCTTTCATTAGAAAATTCTGGCGAAGACGGAGACTCCAAATCGACTTACAACCTAGATCTACTTTTCCCAAATTCCCTCAAAATAATTATGGATTATGCAAGGATATCTTATTTTTTTCTGAAAGGAATGAGATTTTTTTGAATGAAAAGCAGCGAGAAGGCGAGAGGGAGAGGCGGGAGGCGGAGGAACGAGACAAAAATCCTTATTTATACCTAGTTAAAAAAAAAATCCTAAAGGTAATATTTTAATCTGAACAACCCGAGATTGACACATCAGCTTATAGAGCTGTTAGAAGACGACATGTGTCATCCGAAGCAACCTCTAATTGACACATAGGCTAGGGTGTCAACAGTATTAACAAATAAGTGGATTTTTTTAAAAACATTTTTAAAGATCCAAATCAAACTAAACTTATTAAAATTAAACCAAAGTCATATAAAAATAATGTAATATGAACTAAAATAAAAATGGCATATTAAATTATAGTATATTTAAACATCATATTAATTTAACTAAGTAAAAATATAATGATAATATAAACTTCTTAAATGTGTGGTTATTCAACATAGAAATTTAAATAACGTAAAAAAAATATTATAAAAATATGTAGTTAGTACTCCTTTATAAGAAAAAATAATATATATATATATGTATATATATGTGTGTGTGTGTGTGTGAAATTCTTAAAAATCGATTCTAGTTTTGGTACAGACATTTATCAATATCTAATATTGTACTAATGAGAGATTTCTTGACCGAATCGTCTTGAATTTTGTACGTTTGTAGAGATTTAATATTACGAATCTCCAAAATTTGGTACATTTTTTGAGATTTGCAAATCCCTAAATTATTAGACCCATGAACACCATGAACACCTGTAGTTTTTATTGATTAAAAATATTTTTAATTTTAATTTTAAATAAGCAAATATATTTTAAGTATTGTAGGAGAAGGATTAAATATATTTTTGTTTATTAATATTTAAATTTGTTTTAAAATTAGTTTAGGAAAGTAATTACAAAGGAAAACTCAAAAAATTGTTTATTTGTATTTATTTTACCTCAAAATAAAAGAAACTTAATTAATTTTCTTAATTTATATTTTATAATATTTATGAGATTTAGTTAAAAAAAACCATCAAAATTGGGTGAGGTGTTCAAAAGCCACAAAAAATCCTAGTAAGTGGGGGTAAATTGCAATACACATATAATTCATATGGTGATTTATGAAAATGATGATAATTTGGTGGTAAAAAGTTCTTTCCATTTATGAAAACTCGAAAATACTAAGCCCAACATAGGCGACGTATCACGAAATAACTAAAATTCTGATTAAGGGATAAATTGTAAATTATTTATAGTTTATATGATGTTTTATTACATATAATAATTTATATGATCTTCGGCAAGAAAAAAAAATCTATCTGATTTAGCAATGCTCACAAGTTAAACGTCGAAAAAAGTATTTTCTTTAACTTTAAGGAATGAATATTGTTGAGATTTTGAGACGAAAGAACTCATTTTCTATCAAAATATCCAATATTTCGAAAAAATTCCAACGAAAGGATAAAATAAAGGGTTGATTGACAAAACAAAAAAGAAAATAATTGACAAGATATGATTTATCTGCATCTGAAGTTGCATTAATCGAGAATATACGACAGAAGGAATTGTTTTATTTCCAAACTTCACCTTCAACAAACGTAGATTTCTTTCAAAAATCTTCCCGAATCGCGTATCTTTTTCGTAAGACCGAGAGAAATTTGTAGTGTTCAAAATTTAGAACAGTAGTGTTTACACTAACATGAATGGAACATATTAACCATAATGTAGACAACTTAGACGAGGTATGAGATGTTCATCGATCTGATTGAAGTTATTATAATCTTACGATCTATTTTAAGGTAAATTGCGTGTATCATACACACCTATGATTTAGTCAACATATTTCACTTATGTAACTTTAATACAGATTAGCATCACGAATTGTTACGGTATAAATATTATTTAAATTGTAATTATCACAAAATCACGTCAAACACCGATAGGTTTGAAAATCGACTATAGAGATCAGGAGATTTCCCCTGTTATCTTCCTTAAAATTAAAACTCGTAGGCAAAGTGGACCTATGGGCCGAGTAAACTAGCCCACCTTACCAACATAGCTAAGAGCCCATCAAACAGACTGGATTGGCTACCTTTGGTCAGGGCCCAGCTTAAAAAGCCCGAAACATTTTATGTTTTTGAAAACGTGTAACATGATGTTTAATCAGGAGCATTCGTAGTTACAAGTTTCAACATCCAATCTGAAACAAAGTAAAATAGGAAATTGAGGGAGCAACATTGCTAAGTACTATGTCAGAGTGTAAAATGCTTGAGTCATGTGAAAGATCAAGCTCACGATAATAGGATGTGGGTTGTTGAGGCTTTGATACTCTAGGACTAAAATTAGCAACTAACAAAATTAATCAAAGTACGGCAAATTTTGATTCAATCAATGTAAAACACATAGGACACGAATTGTGAATCACACCTCGACTGGGGGATCCGAAACCAACATAACAGCAATTAATATATTGTGGTTAAAGTGGATGATTGTCCCCACTTATTAGATTTAAAAGGGATTTTGAATTCAATAATTTATATATACTAAATTTTACACATCATTCACCAGCCCAATAACTTTTGAGAGGCGCAATTTAAGGAACTCGTAGGCCTCAAAAGTGAAGAAAATTTTAATATGTGACGCATGAAATAAGAGCTTTTGGTGCCACTTTTCAAATAGGTTTTAGGCCATTTCTTAAATATAGGATCTATATCTTCCACTAAGCCTCCTTCACTTAGAAAAGGTTATCCTAAAAATTCTTTTCCTTAATTTTTTACAAACGTACAGCTAAAGTCATGCTAAGGTTGTAATTTGATACATGCACTAAAAACCACTTTAAGTTTCCTATTTTTCTTGGGATTTCCGAAAGTAGGATTATCTGAAACTTGTATGGAATGCATGATTACGTGGTCCACCACTCTTAAACATGTGATAATAATGTACACTCGTTGTTTCAGGATAGCCACTGATGAGATGAGGGACTCCAATGATTCATGTGGCAATGCATAGTTAATCCTCATGTTAATTTTGCCCACCAATTGAATATGACTTTTCCATCCCTCTAAAAGTGTTGAAACCTGTCAGTTTAATTGCTACAATGTTTATTGAGTGCTCGTTTATTTGGTTAGCTAATTCACGTGCCCCGTATTTTGGTTAAAGGAAAAATAAAATTAAAAAAACACACACTATTATTTCTCCTGTATGTTTATACAATTAGTTTTTTCCTTTGTTATGAATGAATAGGGTTATAAAGTAATAAACAGAAAACGTAATAAAGACACAGATTTACGTGGTTCATCAAAGAGAAGAACGGATTTTATTAACTAATTAGGGTTACAGATTTTTGATCTCAAAGACCATATTTATAGTATTGAGATAATACACCAAATTGGGTTTAAGGCCCAAAATTGCATACCGTCTGAATTGGGGCGAGAGATTCAATACATATCAACATCTTTTGTCAAGGTAATCCACAATGATTACTGAGGAGAACAAGAGAGTTGGAAACATTATGCTTCTACTTTTGAAAATTCAAGAAAAACTCTAACACTTGAAAGTTAAAAGTGAAGAAAACGATATAAAAATGAGAGAGTGATAATTATGAGAATAGTATAGTCTTGACTTAGTAAATTTTTCTAAATTCTAAGGTGGGTATGGATGTTTTTCCATTCAATTTTCTATTTTCTCGTAAAATAGATAATAATTGAAAATTTATTCATTTTTATGTCAAAGTTGAAATTACGTTTGTATAATTAATTTTGAAATATACTTTTTGTTATATAATAATTTGAAAATTGTAGTGATAGAATTCATTTTGAAATATACTTTTTGTTATATAATAATTTGAAAATTGTAGTGATAGAATTCACTTTTAATATTGTAATTTGAGTAAATAATATAATATTAATAGATTATAGATTGTGGATCCCTTTAGATATATGTAAAACTTAAAAATAATAGTATTTTAATTAAATTTTAGCGTCAATGGTGGATTTCACATTCTAAAAGATGAGATGTGATTGATAATTTGAATGAATGTAAAATTTTTCTTTTTTGAAAATGATAATGTCATATAAAATTGTAAACAAAAATAATTTTAATAAATGTAATAGTTAAAAATTAAAAATTGGGAAATAAAAATATTTTCTTTCGTGCCCTTACGTTGCACCTCTTGTACATTCTTCTTAGTACTAAACAAAAACATTTAAAAAAAACACCATATCATATTTTTAAAAAAAAAAAAAAGAACAGCTGCTGCATCACAAATTAGACTAGTTAATTAATTCTCTCATCTCTACAATATATTTTATAGTGAAATGCGAAAAACCAAGTAGAAGAAAAAAAAAAAGGAGCCCAGTAAATAAGACAAAGATTCATATATCATACTATATCTGCACAAAGCCGAGCCGTTGGCTACCCACTTGTCTATATGCACCATATTAACCCCACCTACACCAGCCGGGCCCCACTCCTCTCTAATTTGTTTTTGTTTTTTCGCATTAATTATTACAATATTTTTTAATAATTTATGCTGCGAAAAATTAAAATCCAGCATTCTCAAAACCGTGTAAGTCGCTAACTCTATTCAAAGACTTCCTCATGATGGCTACTTTAGCCAGCCGCTCAGCCGCCCTCCAAGCCGACGCCGGCGTTAGCGGCTCGGCTTTCTCCTCAACTTGCAGTACCGCTTCTCTTCTCCTCGCCAGCTGAGCCTTCCGCTTCCAGGTCAGCTCCGCTAACGCGGCTTCGAGCCGCTGCACTAACTCCACATCCGAACCCGTATGCAGAATCAAAGCTCGAGCCGAAGCCAACATATGGCGAGCCCCGGCTTCGTCATTACTCTCGGCTAGCCTCCTACTCTCGGCCAGGGCACGTGTCGTCACGAAGAGGCATCTGAGGCGTTGGACATCGCGCGTGGAAGATCCAACGGCGCGTGGGCGAGGGATCGGCAGCGGCCGCTCCTTGTCGCATATGGGTTGTTGGGTTGACGGGTCTTTGTACGAGCACCGAATGGATAGTTGGCGTTTCTGGGACCCACCTAATGATGGGACTTTTAATTCTATCAGAAACTCTCTCTCTTCTTTGGAGTGTAAATCCCCGACCCGGCACAAGCTTGAACCGGATCCTAGAAACGCCGGTTTTCCGTTGCGAGAGTAAACGGCTGAGATCTCGGCCGAAGCCGAACCGGACATAAACCCTAGCTGAAACTTGAGATCTTGTACGACCACACTCAATAAACCAACAACGGATTTCGCGAACGTATCGTCGTCAGGCGCGTTCAGGCACGCGCTCAGGCTCACAGTGTGGAACGGGATGTCGGAGTCCGGGAAGCTCGCCGACGTCAAGGGAGGGCCGCCGCGGTGGCCGTCGGAGAAAAGGATGACGCTTGCCGTCGGGTTGTTCTCGCGGCGGTCCTCGATTACCTTGGCGGCCTTTTTGAGCGAGTCGGCGGCGCTGGTGGCGCCACCGTCTAGTGCGACGATGGCGTCGATTATCCTGCGCGCCGATCTTCGGCCGGCGGTGGTCATTCTCCGGAGCGGCAGCAACCGCTTCGAAGTGGTAGAGAACGCCACAATAGACAGGCGGTCGGCGGCGGAGAGGGACGAGACGATTAGTCTCATCGCCTTTTTCATCAGGTTAAGCTTTTCGGCGGTGACGCTCCGGCTGACGTTCAGCACCGTCACCAAATCAATCGGAGCTCTACCCGTAGGCGCAGCCGGAGCTTTAATTTTCAAGACGACGGCGTACGTCTCGCTGCTCTTGCCCACAGACACCACCGCCGCCTCCGGCAAAACAGCAATCTCCACGCTCCTCATTCTCATCATCTCCGATGGAACACTAGCGAAAAATCCAGGAAATTCATCATTCTCCTCTTCGGTGGTCTCGTCGGATTCAGGTATCGGGTTGAACCGCGCGCCCGACGTCGGCGACAAAAGCGGCTCATCATCATTATACACTTTCAACGCGCCTCTGTTTCGGCCATGGTTAGGTTTTTGTTCATGATCCGAGGGCAGAAGGTGCATATCCTTCCACGTGGAGCTGCAGATAGGGCACGTGAGGGGGCCCTGCTTGGTCACGTGACCGCCGATGCACGGGAAATGGAAGCTGTGGCCGCACTCCGCCGTAAATATCGCCGTTCCTTGTCCAGTCTTGACCCTTTCCAAGCATATTCCGCACCTACTCTGCTAGTGGTAGAATCTAATTAATTATTAGCATATCATGAAAAAGTAATTAAATATCAAATCACTGTTCCCAAACAACAATTAATTAATGTACCTTAGAGAGGCGCAAGCTAGATTTGAGCAAAGAAAAGGTAGAAGGCGAACGAGGTGAAGTAGGGTTTGAGCGGTGGAAAAACTTAGGGCTATCTCTGGTTTTGCATTGGAGTTTGGGGCTTTGAGGAGCTGAGTAACTGGGCGGCGCGGTTCTGCAGCGGAGGGTGGGCGGCGGAGTTTGGAGGCGCGGGGTGGAGAAAAAATCGGTGAATCTGGAGGTGAGCTTGGGGCTGGGACTTGTTTCGGATTTGTCTTTGATGCTGATTGTTGAGTCTCGCTCTTGATCCTTTGGTATTGAAGTGCAAAATGCTTTTCGCCATCCCAAAACCATTGTACTGAATTGTAATTGTAATTGTTTTCTCTCTCTCTAGGTTTTTTCCTATGACAGTAGTTTGGAATTTTGTCTTGATGGTTGGTTGAAAGTTGTGTTGGTGATGATATTGATAGGAGGATAGAGATGTTTACTGGGAATTGGAGAAGACAAATGGGAGAGAGTGAGCAATAGATAAATAAGATACAGAGAGCCGGCTAACACAGGGGACTTCCTTTTTTTCTGGTTAAAATGAAAATAAATAATAATTATTATTATTATATACTGAAAATTATCAAGAAGGAAAATAGAAATAACAAAAAAAAAAAACCCTTTTTGGCCTTTCTAATGTAATTCTCTCTTTTGTTTTCCTAATTTTGTGAGCTTTCTAATATGCATGAATCTGGTGTTTCCTTTTTGTTACTTTTTTTTTTAAGTAGAATTTTTTATTAAATTCTGTGTTGGGTAAAGAAAGTGACCGGCAGATGGAGGTATTCTAGTAGGTTAAGAGTGGTTAGTCAACGAGGAGTTTGGAGTGTGACCTGCAAAAGCAAAGGGAAATCTGAAATGTCCACACAAAGAAAGAGGCATCCAACATTGATCACCACTTTCGCCTTAAGCTTCGGCAGCTTACAACTTTTTGCTTCTTTTTGGAAAAATCCTTCTCTGCGGTTTTGGGTTCTTTCCGTTACCCCTAAAGAGTCCGCGCGTCTTGCGGGTGCAGGCATTGTCCAAAGGGTACTTTTGTAATTGTATACACTTTTTTAATTTTTGTCCTTTGGTATATGCCATAATGAGAAGAAAAGTTTATAAAGTTAAAGTACGTGTATGTTTGATAAGTATAATAAGTTAGTTTATGTTTTATTTAGAGAATTTATAAGCTCTTTGTATTTGAACAAGCCTTGTTTGGTTGCATGAGTTTATTTAAAAAGTCCGAGTTTATCTCAGATGCTACTATAACAAGCGTTTCAAATAAACTCATGGAGTTTTTTGATTTTATTCCTATTTTAACCCTTTAATTTTTTTAGAAAAATGCAATTATTCCGTCAGGTATTAATTTCTTTAATTTCACCATTTTATTAATTGTTAGATGAATATCTAAGAATTATTTTAGTAATGTGAAATTATTATTATTATTATTAATTAAATAAATATCTAGAATTATTTTAGTATTATGTAATTATTATTATTATTATTATTATTTTGACTATAAATTGGCGTATAAAGGAAATTAAAAAAAATTCTCTCTCCAATCCGTTAAAAAAAGTATTGTGCAATTATTGAAAATTTTGTGTATATATATATGTGTGTGCGTGTGTAACAAAATTAGTAATAGAAACAATAATAATTAAACTTACAAACCTAATATTATATAAAAATAAATAAGAAATAACATTAACACTATTATTTTAAACATGTATTTTTGTGTAATTTTGTATTTTTGAGATATCTTATTGGCTAAATTTGCCAAATACTTTTATTTAGATCAATTAGCTTTTCAACTATCAGTCATCATCTATCAGCTCTCCAATAACTTATCAGTTATCAGCTATCTTTTCAGCTATCACCTAACTTATCAAATTAGTTAGCTTTTCAGATATCAGTCATTAGGTATTAGCTATCAGCTCTCCAATAACTTATCAGTTATTAACTAGCTTTTTAACTATTTACTAACTTATCAATTTTGTCCATCAAACATACCCTGTATATAAAATAAAGAAATAAAACAAAGCTTACGGCAGTATAAGTAAAATTAATGCATACATCGTCAAATTCGGTTAATTTTCTTCATAAGTGCACACAATCAAGTCAATCACGAGATATTTGATCTTGTCATGATAAAGAATTTTCGAACTTATTTGATAGAGCTTGTGATAATTAAAAGGTATTATCACAAATCGTAGCATACCAAAAAAGAAACAAAATACATTAATAACATAACATTTGAAAGAAGTTGTCTAAGGATTGGTTCGTAAATTTTAATATCTAAATTGAAATGCTATAACCATACAACTTTCCATGGCAATTAATCTTGTAGTATGGAAAATAGTAATGTCTTTTTTATTTTGTTCCGATAGAGAACGCTCATGTGCATTCATGTTTCTTGGAAATTATTCACAATACTTGCAGATATCAATTTAAAGGACGTATGTGTTGCACTCTGAGAAAATAGAACATTTATACAATATGTTGTCAATTGGATGTAGCAATTTAGAAACTCGAATATTTATGTTTGAAAAATCACGACTAGAATCAGAATATGCCAAGAGATTGAATTTCTTCACTAAAACTGATAAAAAAATATGTTTAAGTACATTTTGACTTTGGTACCAATTGTAGAGTGGGTACAGGTTGGTGGCATGATTACGGCCATGATGACCAATAATTCTACCGTTGTACCTTCACAATTTATAACTTCATTAATTTTAGTAGTTAATGCTCCAATATTGGAATTTACGTGGACAAATTAATCAATATTATAGTCTTCTTAGGTGTATTTCTAGACTAGACTGCGGCAATATTAAATTTTATTAACTTGACCCTCTTTTCATTTATCTAACTAATTTAATATTATCATTTTCCTACTAATATACTCTTATTTTCTTTTTCATTCATCTAAAACAAATTATATTACCCCCACTTCACAATTGATATTATAAATGTTTAGGGGGAAAAGTTTTTTGTTAAATAATTATTGTTCTATATATCAACGCTTTACTATTTTATCATTAAGACCATACACATTGAAAAGACAATAGTAGGAAAGACCAAAAGAGAACTTTTGAAAAAAATAGTTTTGGTAAGGGTAATATGAACACTCTTTAATTTACGCTCATAAACTTAAAATTACATGTATTATGGATGTAAATACTATTAAATTTATTTTCCTAACAACATTAATCGTTTTTTTTTTTTAATTCAATTGTGTAGAAAGAAGAATAAAAATATCTTTGTGAAGGCTTCAAGCTGAGCGACAGTATGAACTATTATGATCAATAGTTTGTAGTCAACGACTCAATTCCAGAACTTTGTGCTCGTGACTAATACTTAACTAAAAAAAATTTATGTCCTAAAATAAATAAATAAATCAATTGGTTTACCAAAACTTTGTGCTCGTGCCTAATACTTAATTAATCAACATGTTGGTTGCGGTAGTTAAAGCGGTAAAAATCAAATTGTGCTTCGAGAAAGTCATAAGACAGAATCAGTGCAATAATTAGAAGTGTGTCACAAGAAAAAAAATGTTGATATACACATGTTAGAAATATTCTAAGTTTTATTTTGGAGTATTTAATATTGGGTTATTAATCCAACATTGGCTCATCATATGTGAAAGAATTATGTGTCTTGAACTGTCAAATAAGGAGGTTCAATTAAAAATGATCAAATAAAATTTATGATATTGAATTTTAATGTATCTAATAGGATACGAGCATTTAATGTGTAGATATTCAATGCATTATCTATTTTAATGATGAGTTAAAATAAAAACCTCAAATTTTATCGCTTATTAATTCAGATACGTTTTTATAAACTAACTTATAATTCTTAATAATTTAATATGATTGTTTCTCAATTATAGGCTAATGTTATTTTCTAACATTTAATGGACTCGAGATTAAAAGCATCTCCAGCAGACCCTTTATTTTAACGTTGAGCACTATTTTGAGGAAACGAAATGCCAATAGTGTTACTATTTGCACGCAAAAATGGTGAAATTTAATAGTGCAGCGCTATCAATTTTGTTTTGGTATTTTGATTTTTAATTGTTTATGTATATTTTTATTAACTTTATATATTGTAATTATTTTAATGCGATAATTTTTTTAACTAATATGGTGTTTATTTATAATAATTTAGAAGTACTATAATATTTATAAAAAATTGGGAGATAGTGATACTTTTGGATAGTAAAAATATTAAAAAGACAACACTAGGGTTAACTATGATATTAAAAATACTTTTCGATAGTGATACTATAATATTAAAAATTCGCAGATTTTGCACTATTTTAGTGCAGATTCAGCACTAAAATCGTGCAAACTGCTGGAGATACTCTAACTGCTTGTGGGTAGTTTATTCTTATTTTTTTGGTTTAAGTACTTATCGATCAAAAAACGACCTTAGTTTTCCTTAGTTTTTCCGGTTTAAAGCTTATAAATTAGAAGAGTTTAAAAGTGATTTTATGTTGAGTTCGAACTTAGACTACAACCTTGGCCGAATTTTACATCAAACATTGCCCAAATGTCCATTGAACCATCAAAATATTTAATTTTTCTCTTATATATTTTTTAACAAAATAATACTCATTATGCCACAGACAACCACAAAATTTTGAATTATGAAATTGGTACTACCAAACTATGCGCATGGCTCGTTTTCTGTATCTTCAATCAATCCCAACATTACCTCTGAAGTAAGAATCAAATCACCGATACTTATCCAGTAAGTTGAGAGATTTTTACCGTGGTAAGGTGACTAAAGATTGAAATAGAATAAATAAATAAGTAAAATAATATTATAAACATTTGAGAATCTTTCAGCCTTAATTAGTCCCATCGCTACTACCATAGCTCATCTTCCCAATGAATTCTCTCGAATGCCGTGAAAATAACCCCACAAAGTCCACCTCCAGAGAGTTAAAAAATGTGTTTTATGACAAAAAAAAAAAAAATCAACTCCAAAAACAGGTGGTAGTCCTACTAGTAATTTTTTATTTTTTATTTCTTACCTCGGTTTCTATACGGTACAGTATGGGACATGACTGAGAAGTAAGAAGTGGAGATTCATATATTAATCCTAAATTAAATTTGGCATGCCCTAAGATTATTAATTTATAAATAATTCACTTTACTATGTTAATATTTGTTTTCTTACAAAAAAATCAATATTTATAGTATTATAGTAGTTGATTGTATTGGTTTGGTTGACTTGTAGATTATTTTAATGGTTTATATAAAATCGTTTGGTAAATAATTAAAAATAATATTGACATGATTTATTATTTAATTTTTATGCTAAGTATATAGATATATGTGATGGATATATTGAATATGATAAGTAATATTTACAAGAAAAAACTAGTCATTAGTTTGAAATTATTAAATATATAAATTTCTTATGTTGCTAATTTGCAAATATTTTAAATTGAATTTTTAAAAATAGATAAGTATTACTAATAGTTCATCAATAAATTAGTAGTAAATAGTTTTGTATTTAAATTGATGGTAAATTATTATATTTTTAATAATTTTAGGATAAAACAATCATTCAAATCAAATTCCCAAACTACTATTCTCAAAAACTCATAAATGTTTGACAACCAGTGAGTAATTGAGTTTACTAGTTTATTTGACTAATTGATTCTTTTAATAATTTGTATACAATGTTTGGTAAATATCTCGGCCGATATTGCTACCTGTTGTTGTGTAAAATGACAAAAGTACATTGACAAAATTTATATTGATATTTTCTTGTTAATAATATAAATTTATGTGGTGGGTGTATTTAATATTAAAACAATAATTAAAAATATCATTATTTTAGAATTATAAATATATAGTTTTCTTGTGTTGCTAATTTTAAAATATATTAAATTTAATTTTTAAAAATAGATAATTATTGTTAATTAATCAACAGATAAGTTGTAAATAAATTTATTTATTTAAATGAATAGTAGAAATGTTATAATTTTTATAACTTGGGGATAAAACAATAATTTCAACTAATTTCTTAGTCTGCTCTTTAAAAAAAGCTCTAACCCACAACTTTTTTCAAATTAACGTTTTACACCAAAAAAAAACTAATTCAAAACTAGGTTTACCAAACAATTCAATAGATAATTTGATCAGTTAATCCATTAACTACCAAACATGGCCGCGCATATTTCTAAATTTACTTCTTTGACCCAAAAATTTATTTAGAATTTCATTTACCAACCAAGTCAATCATGAAAGTCCATAATACCAAACAAGTCCATATTATTGAATGCAAATAATGTACAATTAATTCAATATCTAAAAATCGGTTCAATTTATGTATCTCTGGTTTCCGTACACAACCCTAGGTTTTATATGGTAGATTGCTACTATTGAAATTGGTTCCGTTTATCATTTTCACGCCTAACAAACCATCCTTTCCTTGATCGAAATAAATAAATAAATAAACAAAACTCTTACCTGGAAAATCGCATAACATACTCCCAAAAATTGAATGCGTGTTTCTTTGTTATATAGTACAGTATATATCAATAAATCTATACAGATCAAATTGAATACTCACAGAGAAATCTAGATTAAGTGCATTTAATTTACTCACACAAATATATATTTTAGTTTGGTTGATTCGTATTTTCTCACACAAATATATATTTTTGTTGAATCAATAATATGTATTAATAATCCAATTTCTCATTTTATCTTTATTCTCTTGTATTCGAAGTGTTCTTACAAATCCGTTTTTGTATCCTTTGTGCTCTTACAAATGGGCACTGCGAATAAGGAATATATATATGAATACTATGACTAACAATGGAAATTAGTGATGTCGATCCAGAAAAACTATTTATGATAATTGAAGTAGACGTCGGCAAACACGCACAGTACGAGTGAAGGGACTTAACGGGAAACATAACGGAGCTATGTGTCCGAGTTTTCACATTGATTTGACAATTGACGTTAACTGAATCTGATGCCGGCCTGTACGCGTGTGTTTGTCTCAGTTAACGCCGTTACATCCTGTGGGATTCACCCCTTTTGGAATTTTGTTTGGTACTGTCAAATGTCAACCTAGTCCCATCACACTGTAAAAGTTGAAGTAAAGTAAAAAAGGTTAAAATAAATAAATAAATAATGAAAAAGTTTCCAGAGGGTAATCAGTGGCAAATAATTTTACTCACCTTTTGTTTGTAGTATTTCGCTTATTGGGAATATAAAAACGATTGGGGTTTTGATCTGATCGAGTTTTTTTTTCTTTCTTTTTTAGCTTTTCAAATGGAATTAGTTTAAGGGCGCGGATATACGCACCCCAAGAATTTATTAGTTTACTCCAATTAAATTTTTTATCACAAAAATACCAAAATTATCCCTTTTACTTTAAACACCCCAAAATATAATTCATCTTCTTCAACCTTCATTACCACCCCATGTCGCCACTGTTGCCGCCACCACTGCCATCACCATCGCCGCCACTCGCCGTCACTTCTGAATACAAAAGCAGTTCATTTTTTTCGAATTTTATGCTTAATCTTCTTATTTAATTTAATTTGGTAGAAAATAAAGAAAAATTGATTGAAAGAACTGAATGAATGCATTCCAACTGCAATAGAGATAATTTAATTTGCAAATGAGAGCAGGTAATTATATATTGGAAGTGTGTGCGAAAGCTAATTATAATAAAGTGAGAGTGTTTTTATTTTTTCAAATACTTACCATGAAATAAATGAATGGAAAGACCTCTTTAGATTTYTTTGYGTTGATCAATTTGACATCCTGGRCACCCCTCTACGTACCCATTTTTYTGCACTAGGAAGCTCTCCGCATACTCAGTCATTAATTAATYWCACTCCATATCAAACTCRAYATCAAAAACACCAATCACTGAATCACTTCCTTTTCTTCTTTTTTTGCCACTTTAATTAATTTATTAGTTTACAGAATAATCATTTATTTCCCTTTTCTTTCATTAACTCAAAACCCAACTCACTGATGCATATTTATTTATTTATTATTATTAAACCAAAAGAGAGAGAAGGAACTCGGCTGTCGAATTGAATTGAATGCAGAATTTGTCGAGTTTTGAAAGCGGAAAAAAATTTTAATTGGGGTAAACTAATAAATTTTTGGGGTGCATATATCGGATCCTATTATATTTTGGGGTGTTTAAAATAAAAGGGGTAATCTTGGTATTTTTGTGATGAAAAATTTAATTGGGGTAAACTAATAAATTCTTGGGGTGCGTATATCCGCGCCCTTAGTTTAATTCATATTTTAAAATCTTCACATGAAATTGATTACTACAGTATATGATTAAGTTTTGAATCCAATCAAACCAGACTTTGCATAGTTATCACTCAAGTTTGAAATAATTGTTACAATAATCTCAAACTTCATAATTTGTTAAACTCCGTAATTATCATATTTATGATATTCTAACAGTTCTTAAAATAATTTACCTTATTTTCAAAAAAAAAAAAAATACTTGATTAATAATATTCAAATTTGAATCACAAGAAATTAGCTCAACTGAGGATCAAATACTCTGTGTGTGTTGGGTATGTTTATTTGTAAGTCAAATTAAAGAAAATTAATACTCAATTTTTTAAAAGATACTAATTATTATTTTTTACATTCCCATAAAAATTAAAATTTATTTTATTACTTTTACTTCATATTTTTATTATTTTAAATAAAATAATATTATGATTATTTCATACCTATAGTATAACACCAATTATCTTTTTAATTTTCATTAAATGACAAATTACGATATATATAATAATGTAATAGTATATCAGTTGCACAAGCATACAAATTATTTAAAGAGTATAGAACATCTAATAATTAGGGTTTAGATCATGATTTCGAGTGACTTAATTGACAGATGAGATGAGGAGGACAATATATTTGAGGTAAAAAAAAAGATGCTAAAATAAATTTACAGTAAGAATTTATCTATTTGTATTGATAGAACAAAAAGGTAATGGGAGTAATTAAGATGAGTGGCTAGATGCGGCATGTGATTGGGGTGTGGGGTGAGACCAGCCTACCGCAATGGGTGCAGTGGCAGCAGATCAGAAACACTAAATGCAAAGTCAGAACGTCGTCGCCAATACCCATGTACAACCATGCAACCATTCCACTTATGCGTATGTATATGGTGAATTTATGATAATGGGTCACAAGGCCGGTGATAATTTTATTTCTACTTTTTTTTTTTAATTGGGTATAATTATGATCACGTGGCATTTATTTAATCATATTTCTCAATTGTAAATATTCATAATTAAGCACTCATCGGATCTTTTGATACAATCAAAATTGTATTGAAATATGATTTTTTTTTTAAATATATATAGTTTTTGTGTACTCGTCACTACAAAATTTTATTTTTATCTTTTCGTTTTTGAAAAAGAAGTTTTCTAGCTACATCAATGCACTGATTAATTAATCACTAGCCGCATACAATGGGTATATATATAAATATGATAATTTTGGAGTATATGAGTAATCTGAGATGTTTCCTTCAATCTCTCCTAAATTAAGAATAATAAATAATGTTATAAACAAACAACTGGACCTTGAATGGGGTGATGATCTTATAATAAGTTTTATTTTTCTTTTGTTTTTTATAGAATTAATGTATAGTAGAGACGCGTAGCCTCTTTCTTGGCTCAATTTATTTTCACATTCTGCACGCTGTTCAATGCTACAACTATGAGTGGGAACTCATCACCATTTCAAAATTTAGTCAAAATCTAAGGATGTTCTTGGGCCTATCTACGCTTGAGTTCTGAATACTCACCCCATTTGTTCAAATTTTTAATATTTAATTAATAATTTTTTACAATTAATCATATTATATATCTTATTTACATATTCACATCTTTTATTCTTATTAAATTTAAATAATTAAATATTATTAAATATAATATAATGTAATAATATAATACTATATATTTACAATACTGCAGAATACAGATTTCACGACGGTTTTTTTAGGGATTTCACGGCAGTTTTTGAACTGCCGTTGAAGCCAACGCAGTAGAAAGTAGGCACCTTTTACGGCGGTTTTACAACCGCCGTGAAATTCAACTAATTAACAGCGGTTTCCAGAACCGCCGTTGTTTAATATAAATTTTAAAAAAAAATTTACTGGTGAGCTCAACGAGTCTAGCTCGTTTGGCTCACCAAGTCCATGCGAGTTCCAGCAAGCTCCGACGTCCAAGGGCAGCCTTGCTAACTCTGGGAGTAGTTGGCGATCTCCGGCGAGCTCCGACGTCCAGCTGAACTCCAACGTTGATCCTCGTCTTGCCCGATTTGAGAAGGTCCAGGCGAACTCCGACGTCCAGGAGAATGCAGCAGGCGATCTCCGGCAACGTCCGACGTGGTGAATGCAACAGGAGGAGAATGCAAGCGATCTCCGACGACATCGTTCAGGCGTCCAGGTGAACTCCGACGTGGTCGCCCTTGGTCCAATGACAACAGGCGATTTCCGGCGATGTCGGCAGCTGGCGAATGCAGATGAAGATCTCTGGCGACGTCGGCAGCCCTTGGTCCAAGATGAAGATGAAGATGGATGAAGAGGATGAAGATGAAGGCATGGAGGTGTGTACACGGATCGATGATGTGGCGAATGCAGATCGTCGGATGAGACACGGATCAACGGCCCAAAATTTTTGCTTGATAAGGACGAGGATCGGTGACATGGCAGGTTTCTATTCTATGGCGGTTCTAATGAAACCGCAGTAAAATGTCATCTTATTCACGGCGATTCTAATAGAATCAACGTTAAATCTACCGAACTAATAAACTTATGAACTGATTAACGGCGGTTTTTAAGGAACCATCGTGAATACTTGTTAATTCACGGCGGTTCCTTAAAAACCGCTGTTAATTAGTTCATACGCTGTCTCTTATACACATCTATTCACGGCGGTTCCTTAAAAACCGCTGTTAATTAGTTCAGTTTTAACGGCGGTTCTCATAAAACCGCCGTAAAATGTAGGATTGTACGGTGGTTTTAAGAGAACCGCCGTTAAATCCGCCATTCTAACGGCGGTTTTAGGGAAAACCGCCGTAAAAAAGTATTTAACGGCGGTTTTTCAAAAACCGTCGTGGATGAACCACCGTGAAATCTGTATTCTGCAGTAGTGTTATCAAACATGATTTGATATCAAATATAAAATATGAATACATCATCAACAATTTTTCAGACTTGAATTTACAGTAAAAAGTAATGATTTTTAATCTTATAACAACAAAAATCTTACTAGTCACAGAATTTTGAATAAACAAGATTTCGAATACCTAGATTTAAGATCTCAACGAATACTAGTTCAAAAGGATCTTAACTAGTATAATATTAAATGGTACGAAATGGGTTTAACACTTAAAAAAAAAATCGGGATTGCCGACGGCTATATCCGTCGGTAAGTGATTTGCCGATGGATCTACGGCGTCGGCGAATCCTTTGTCGGTAATTTTAATTGTCGACGGCATTTTCAACGGGTACAGTCGCCGATAAGATGCTGTCTCTTATACACATCTAGATGTGTATAAGAGACAGGTTTAATCAGGAGCATTCGTAGTTACAAGTTTCAACATCCAATCTGAAACAAAGTAANAAATAATAATTTACCGACGACTTCCATGTCCGTCGGTAAACATGAGAATTTTTATTAGATTCAGTCAATTCCTCGATCGTCTTAACAACATCTGATTTTCTTGTGATTCAAATCCTCGATCTCTAAACTCATTGTTACAATCATCGTACCCTGTTTTTGGCGCTTGATCAGTTACCCGAGCATCGAACGGATAGTTAATCTCATTATTAATTAGAGATTCATAAACATGAAAAATTAAATTTAATAACAAATCTAGCATTTGGCACACGGTTGAAAAGTTGATCATAACAATTTCATGAGTTTCTCCCTGTAATTGTTTTGGTGTTGAAAAGTTGGGGTGAAGTGGAAACATGGATATATTGGTTATTTTGTTGGACTTGTTAGGATTAGTAGTGGTTGTTGTTTGTAGGTCTCTAGGTTTATTTATATAATTATTTATTATGATTACACTCCACCTAACTATTCGTTCGATGCTCGGTTAAGCTAATTAATAGTTTTCCCTTAAAGGAAAGAGCCAAGCAAAACAATGGAGCAAGGAGAATAATTCATCAAAGTTTGGGCTACTTGATAGCTCTTCTATTGAAGGAAAAGACTCGAATGAATAATTAAGCAAGAGAAGGTCGACCTAAAGTAGTTAAGCCATCCATCAACCTTTCATTTAGAATATAAAAGTAAAAGGAAAGAGCCGAGATAAGCGACGAGAGAATAAAAATGGAGCCACTTGATAGCTTCTCTTTGTAAGAGATAAATCTAGGCAAGAGCTAAACAAAGAGGAAAGACAGGAGAGTCGAACTATATGATGGATCTTCCCTAAACGGTAAGAGTCGAGGTTGATACGAACCTTTCAGATTAGTAAGTTGGGCAGAATAAATTGGGATTCGTAATCTATCCCGAATATTAAGGAACCCTAGCCAATATTTAGTATAAATACCCCAACGAAGAAAGACAAAAGAAATAATATCTATTTTTGTTATAAATTATACTCTGCCAATTTTATTTCAGAAAGAAAGCTGACTTAAGTATCGTTGAGGGTTTGCCAAACACCCATCCGATGCCCCTTTTCCAACCTTTTGTATTGCAGGAATTTGCCTTGTGAATATTTAACGGCGGAGTAAGGAGGTGTAATTTTTGTGGCTAGCTAGTCACTAAGAGTATCTCCAATGCAACAATGTTGAAAGTGAAAAAATTGACACATGAAATAACAATAATTATGTGGCACATTAAATGCTTGACATTGTCAAGCACAATGTTAAATTCTAGACATTACTCTTGAAAATGTCAACAATTAATTTTAATGGTATTATCCAATCATGTTATTTATCTCTCTTTATTTTTCTAAAAATAAATAAAATAAATTATCACATAACATTGATGCATTGGAGATTTTTTTTTTTTTTATAAAATGTCAATGTCAGTTTCCACATATGATTAATTAATATTATTAGACTGGAGATGCTCTAAGGTGAAATATTGAGGTTCGAGTCATTTCCCACTCTTGTACATAACTTGGGTAATGAGGTTTATCTAAGTTTTGTGATTTGCAAATTATTATGTTATCCCAATACACAAAAAAAAGAAAAATGCAAGAATTAGATGAATTAACTATTAAAGAATAAATAATGTAAGAATGTATTAAATTTAAAAATGTATCCGTATATATAGTAAAATAACATATTTAATTACGTATAAATTACTCTAATCAGAATGTAAAGCCTTGATCTCCATTCAAGTTGTTATTAAACAATCATATGGGGCGGCTACCTTTGACCGAACCCTAAAGAATGATAAAAATATATGGATTAGTAAGATCATCACTTGTTATATAAACAAAGTAAGTAGTATTATTGTTCACATTTTAAAGAATATTGGAATGTGACCAGACCACCAACACCTACTCCAATTCCCTTTTGACTTCAGAAAAATGATGTAAAAATGTATTGATTTATGCTAAAGATGAACGTATTTGAGATTTTTTTGCACCCGTTGTGGAGGTTGGAGAAGATTCGCCCCGGTGATTTTCTGATTCTATTGGACCATTTAGATCTCTATAAGTTTCAAATACGATTATATTATTAGATTTATATAGATTCAAAATATATTTATGTTTTTAGATCTATATATTTTAGGAATTTTTGGATATTACAATATCCAGTCTTGTTATTAATTTTTAAACATTTTATGTTATATCAAATTATTGATTAAAAAAAGAAAGAAATATTCAGTCCCACTGAGAATATCCCAATACACCTTATCTAGACAAATAAAAGGGCATGTGATGTGGACACTCACATACAAATAACTTAGAAAAATTGAAAAATTAGGAACAAGTGCTAATCAAACCTCCCTTTTCCCTTTCAAGTGCTTTGGGTATGGAATACAGGCGAGCTATTAGGATAAGTCCTTCCAAAAAATAACAAACAGAATGATTGAGTGAATATATGAATTCCAAAACACTAAAAAATTATATATATGTGTAACCAATATGTATGAAAAAACACATATCTTATTATATAGTAGTTGGGTTTTTGGGTACAAATTGTACGTGTTGTCGACGTATACACTATGATTAAATAGAAAATTCTATTTATTTTTTAAAAAATTAATATTAATTTGTAAATATCTCATTTGAACTTCGAATTTAATAATTATTAATAAAAATAAAAAATATATATATAATACATCTGAAAAACAAACAAAAAAAATCTGAAGAAAATATAAATATATAAAATTATTTAAAATAATATAAAACTTTATAAAAAAATCTGAATAATAAGTTAATAAATTCGTAAAACCTAATAATGCAAAAAAAAAAAAAATAAAAAAAAAAATCAAATGCTTTAAAATAAAATTGAAGTTTTTATAAAATCATACATGTAAAATATAAGAATTTATAGCTAAATTGTAAATATTTATTTAATAAATATAAAAAATAAGAACCAAACCAAAACATCAATAATAGAATACAATTAAAGAAAATATTCATAAAATAATTTAATTTAACTATAATAATTTCTAATAAATTCTAGAAATTATTAAGTAAATCTAAAATGATAAAAATGGAGAAAAATATAAAATAATTGGAAAACAATAGAATCAATTACAAAACTATAAAGAATATATAAAACAAATATAAAAATTCAGAAAATATATAAACTACTTTGAAAAAAATAAAAATATAAAATAACCTGAAAAGTAAAATATAAGTTTTTTCAAAAAATATCAGCAAAATCCGAAAAAGTAAAATAAAAACATAAATATTATCAAACGATATAAATAAGTTTTTTTTAATAAATTTGACCCCACTTATGGTGAGTTATAAAAATTTGCCAGTTTGTTATACTCTATCTAACTGCAAGTACAACGTAGATGTAGTATACGGCGAGTAAGGTCGAATTCCACAGGGACGAAACCTCAAAAATTGACAAGTAATTTTATTTAAAAGAATATAACAATAGATGTTATCTTCATCATTACAAACGATGAACATAATATAAAATAATTATTTATGCTAATTATATAAATAAACCAAGAACAAATGTGAAGAGTAAGAATAGATGTATTCAAATGATAATCGAGGTATTCCAGAATTTGGGATTACAATGAACTTTCAATATCTATCATGTTTAATCACTCGAGTATTGTTGTGATTCAATATACTATAAGTTAATCACCATTTTAGTATCCTTCTCTCGAAGTGACTAAACAGTGAATTCTAAATGTGAGGGTGTTGTCAAGTTCACATTTAGAACTCCAAGATATTTTAAAGATTTAAACGAATTCACTTCTAACCACAAACTTCTCAATTTTGCTGATTAGAGTCTCTCTTTTTTGAAAGCTTACCGATAAACTTCATCTCTCGAATCTTGGTTTATCAAACTATTAGTTATAAAAGGTTGTCAATCTATCAAAACCTTAGAAGCACAAATGATTGTCAATCGAATATGCAACGATAAACTACAAACATAAAATTAGTAGAGGGGTCATACTCGAATGAAATATTTTCAATCAACCAAGCATTGTTGTGATTCATTTCAATATATGTTAATCACAAATATAGTTTAACCATTCTATTGAAGTGATTAAACCGTGGGTTATAAATGCGACGCATTGTCAATCGCATTTAGAACCCCAAAAGGTTTAAAATATTTTACGAACATCAACTATAATCTCGAATCTCTTGATCGTACTGATTAGAGCATTTGTCTATTAACAAATATCCTCTCTCGATTTATGATTTGTTAAAACTAATAAGTATATAATGTGTGTCAAGCAATTATGAATATATGTCAATCAATAATAAAAAATATTGAAAGGACCAAGTGCTTGATTGAAAGAAAGTTCAAAACATTAACCATTCTTCGTTTACCAAACCCCATAATACAATGAAATTAGCTTAGCATGATTAAATATTCATCTAGGCATTTCATCGAACACATGATATTCATAAATAAAAACAAGAAAGGATAAATCATAGGATGATTGTGGATCCTTTGATCTGCCCGTTCTTTGTACTTCTCCTCCGAACTCTCCTTCAATCTCTCTATCTCACACTTTGGAGTGATTTTGGTGGTGAATGATGGGTTTCCTCCTCCAAGATGTTCTAAGATGTTGAAGGATGTATCTGGTTAGTTTCTTGGCCCTCCTTTTATATTTCAAATTGAAAACCCCGCTTTAAATCCGAGATTGTAGCGTTTTGTAACGTTCATGGTCTGTTAGCATCCTCATTAGCAATTAATAATAAGGTCGCTAGTGGTCGCCGTGAAAAAGATGCACTATAGCAGCTCCATTATCGACCTAATGGGTCTCTTGGCTCCATTGACTACATGAGCTCGTGGATTTGCTCCAATCTTGGTCCAATAATATCTTTTCTTCCTTAACTTTGGTCCAAATCTTCACTTTTTGATTCCTTAAGCTCTTTTAAGCTCAATTTGCTCCAAAAATTCTATAAAAATAACATAAAGCAACCAAACACGTAATAACATCCAAATAATAGGAGTTAAAGTATAAAGATGTTAAAATTATACATATAGTATGAAACCTAATTTAATAAAGTCCCAATATGTACGAAAAATACGTATCATCAAATTTCATATAAATAAAATAGAAAAACTTATAATTAAATTATAAATATTTATTTAATAAATATGAAAAAAAATCTTCAATATTATAATACTAAATAGAAACTCATAGATACAAAAATTTATAATTAAATTTTATAAAATTTTAAAGTAAATCTAAAAATTAGAAAAAATTGAGAGAACTATAAAATAAAATTGGAAAAAATTAAAATGAATAAAAAATATAAATTTATAATTAGATTCTAAATAATTATTTAATAAGTTTGTTAATTAAAAAAATAAGATAATATAAGTGAAACTTAAAAAATGAGGCAACAAAGATGAAAAAATTAAATTAAAATCGGTTGCAAAAATTTGTCTTGTCTTCCATAATCTTATTTTTAAACCAAACCCTTTAATTGGGGGACAAACCCAACAGAGTCATATCTTTCGATTGATCTATACGTGACCCACCTAATACCCGGGGTGATCTAAAATGGGTCACAAACTTGACCATGACCTCTTTTTTCCCCCCATAAAACCTATAAATTATATTATTAATATTAAATTAGAACATAAGAGAAATATATATGTTTTATACAATTATCCGATTAAACTTGAAATAAAAACTATACATGGGCATAACAAAAAAAGATTTATATAATTGCATAATATAAATAATTTTTAAATTTATAACTAAATAATTATTATGAAAATTTGTATATAAATATGACTAATTAAATTTAATTTTGTATAAATTCAAATATGTATAAATTTTAATTTATTTATCTAGTTCGTCAACTGGCTCAATAAATTAGTGGCTAACTCGATTACTTAATAGCTATCCTAAGCCAGTTAATGAACTAATTCCAAAAATATTAACCATAATGAAATAGACAACAAAAGCGCAAAATTAATTGTGATACGACACCTTATTTCCTTGGTACTTTTCTTTGTTCATTTTGTATAATTGTATATAAAATTTTACAATATTCATATATTTTCTATTTTACAGAATAGGGAGATAATTTATAGGATTGACTTGCGATTCCGAAGGAACAAGAGAATTTGTATTAATTATATATATTATCATCTGATTTCAAAATATTTTATGATTTATTTTAATATTTTTATAACTTCTCTGTTTTTTTTTAAATTTCAATATATCAACAATTTTTTACAATTAAAATTTATATATTTACTTAATCTACTTTATAATATTGTTTAATTGTCATATTATTTTTAATTAATACTTTTTTTTTGTTTTTATTTCAATTTTTTACAATAAATATTTAGAACTTAATTATAATTTTATGGTATCCTTCTCTAGTTTCAAACTATTTTCTGATTTATATTATGTTATAATATTTATGTTTTTTCTTTCTTACTTTCATTTTAGAAACAATAAAAATTATGTCGAAATAAAACTTATTCTTCATATTTATTTAACCGAATTCATAATTGTATCTGATTTGTTTTATTATTTTAACATCCTAAGTGTGTTCCCCTATTTCTTTGATTTAGTAAATGGCTATTTAGGATTTATATTCTTTATTATATTTCTATCTGTTTTATTTTTATTTTTTTGAAAAAAGGTTTATTTTATATTGTTACAATATCACTGTCATCATGCTTTTTTATTACTAAATTTAATTAATAAATATTTTTCTTGTATTTAATGCACTTCATATTTTGTGATTTATTTTATTATTTTATAATATTTCTAAGTTTTTGTTTATTAAATAAGTAGTTGAGTTTAATTAGAATTCATAATATTTAAATAATTTAAAATATTTTTGGATTTATTTATATAATATAGATATAATTTATATTATATATGATTTTCGTGAGTTTTTTATTTTAAATTTATTTAATTAATATCTATAATCTTAATACAAGTATATTTCTTGGTTAAAGATTGATTTTGTAATTGTATAATTATGTTTATATAAATTATTTCAAAAATATAAATTGCAACATAATACGATTAAAGTACAACTGGATTATCTAGTTCTACTCAAATGATGGATGTGGTGATTGAATTGTAACACAATCTAATGGTAAATTTGGGGTTACATGTCGACAGACAAGTACAAAGTGCAATTGATATCTATAGTTAGAAAGCCCTTGTACTTGATAAGAAAAAAAGAAACAACCTGCACACACTTGAACTTTTATACCGACAAGGTTTCTTCCTTCGTACTGAACAATTTGCAGAATCAAATCCTGTTTAAGAGGCACTAATCCTAGTAGAGCTGAGAATAGGGTGGACAACTGCCGTGTAGGGTTGAAAAAAGAAGAAAAACTTCAATGGCGATCAATGGACGAGTGTGGGTAGAGTTCAAGAATTGTCTATCCACTCCTAACTTGTAGGCTATAGTTGCTACACAAAAACAAATGGAATTTTTATTTTGGGGTCTTGGTAAAGATGGATTATAATTTTATTTTATTTTATTTTTATTTTATAACTATAATGCGATGGTCTTCGCTTCGATTTTGATAGCCAGATTTTTATTTGGCTAGCAGGATCAGAAGGTTGAAGCATGGTCGAAGTTTGAAACACACAAACACACACACACAGACACACACACACACTAGTTTAACACTCGTATATTACATGAGATTTATTAAAAATAAATATAAAAAATATTTGTAAATATTACAGAATTTTAAATTAAAAATAGAAAATTCAAAGGATGTATTCTCAACCCATGTCTTGTACATGTCTAATCTATTTATTAATTATTAAATAACTTTATATTTTAATATTTAGATTAGATTCATTAATAATTTTATTTACACATAAATATTTAACATATATCACATTCGCAACTCGTGTCTAGTCTCTAATAGTTAAATATAATAATTATTATATTATATTTTAATATTTAGAGTAAATTCATTAATAACTATTAGTTACATACTTTAAAAAATTCAATAATTATCATACTCTCAACTCGTATCACATTGTGTCTAATTAATATTATTAATTATTCTAACATAATTTATGTTTTTATGTTTTGTTTTCATTACTAATATTTAGTTAAATAGATCATTGCAAATAACTCGTAATTTACATATATGGAATATTTGAAATTTCAAAAATAAAATAATTTTAAATTTTACTGTAAATACAACATATTTAATTATTTTCATAATATTTTTTTTTTATTCAAGTTCATATGTAATTTATATTTTAATTAAAATAATTAATTTAGATTTTTTTTACTAATTATATATGACGTATTATAATCTTATATTAGGAGAATAAAATAAAATATTGAATTAATAGTTTTATTTATTGAATTAGATACAATATAATAAAATAAAATACTGAATTTGGAAAGAAAATATTTAATTATGCAAGATACTATAAAAAATATTATTAAATTATGTAGATATTAGGTTTAGATGATACATAATCAACTGAAGCAGCAGAGGTTTTATTTGTTAACAAAGTGTTCGAAAGAAACACATATTTAGGAGAATTTTGTATCAATATATAAGGATGATATGTATATAGGGTAGTTCAAGTGAGGATGGTTTTCCAAGATAGAAGTGACAATGAACCCCAACCAATAGATTTGAAAATGATGATGTCATCTTATTTGCATATGTGCTTTAAATATATTGAAAATGATATGATAATTTTTTATTAATTATTATTTTATAAATAAAAAATAATATTTATAAATAGATTTTTTTCCTTTTATTTATATTTTTTCGTGGAATGAAAATTTGATGATTTATATTGTGTATCTTTTCAGCATTATTGTGCATATCTTAAATACTTTCTATATCTATGTATATATATAAAAAGGCTAGTGTTTCTAAAAATATTTCTCAAGAATTTCCCGCCCATTTTACTTACTATTTGTAGTATACATATTTATTATTTATATAATTATTTATGTAAATATTCTTTTGGAGATTATAATTTATGTAAAGAAAATATTAAATATATATAAGAATTATGTATAATAATAAATGAAATTTGAGAAAATAAAAATAATATAAAATCTTTTGAACAAAATATAAAATATAAAAATTATTTAAAATAAATATATGAATATATATGTAAATAATTAGTTAATAAATTTGAATAACCCAGAAAATCAAAAGTAAAACATAAATATTTTTTCAAAATGCCTTAAATAAAATTTAAAATATTAATAAAATCATATAGATAAAAATATAAGAACTTATAATAAATTAAAAATATTTATTTCATAAATATGAAACAAAATCGAAAATTCAAATTATCTAATAAAATTAAAGATAAAATTCATAAAATAAGTTATATTAACTCAAAAAAATTTATGATTAGATTCAATAAGATTATTAAATAAATCTAAAAATAAAAAGAATTGGTAAAAATATAAAATAAAATAAAAAATAATAATAGCAACTACAAAAGTATTATGTGTGTGTGTGTGTAAGAAATCTGAAAAATAAAATATAAATATATAATATATAATATATAAATAAATCTAAATAATTAGTTTATAAATCTACAAAACCCGAAAAAGTTGCTAATATTACAAACTATAAGTATTTGTTTAATAAATACAAAAAGAATAGAAAACAAACCAAAAAGTTGCTAATATTATAAAATTAAATATAAATTCATAGCTACAAAAAAATTACCATTAAATTATAGAAAATTATTAACTAAATATAAAAATAAAAAACAATCAAAAATTAAGAGAAATATAATATAATGAAAACAAAGTTGGGAAAAAATAAAATGAATAACAAAAATATAAAATTTATAATTTGATTTTAAAAATTATTTAATAATTTTGTTAACTAGAAAAGAAAAATAGCATGAGTACAACTAGAAAATTGATTCAACGAAAACAAAAAAAAATTATAATCAGTAACAAGAACTTGTCTTTTCTTCCATAATTTTATTTGTTGACCAGACTAGGTGATACGAGGACCCTAATAGTGTCATATCTTTTAATTTTCTATATGTGGCTCGAGTGAAACTCGGATGACCCACACTTCGACCCTAAACGTGTCACAGACTTGATAATGACACTTTTTCTTCTTTTTTTTTTTTCGTTTTCCTAAAAAATATTAAAAAATTATACTATGAACATAAGTGAAAGGTAAATAACTTTGTACAGTTATTTGATTAAAATCTGAAATCAAAATTATATGTGGGCAGAATAAAAAAATGATTATACAATCGCATAATATAAAGAATTCAATACATTTTTTAAAGATTTTTAACTAAATAATTATTTATGAACGTTTGTATATTAATAATTTGTGACTAATTACTATGACTTTAAGTATGTAACGTTAGAAATCCACACATAAATTATTTATTACTCTTGGTTATTTAATTACTTTCGTATAAATTGAAATCTATATATAAATTTTAATTTATTATCGGGTTCATCAACTGACTCGATGACTTGGTGGTTAATTACTCAGTGGCTATCTCGAGTCAATTAATGGGATGATTTAAAAAAAAAAAATAACTATAGTAAAATAGAATACAAAGGCCCTCAATTAAAATTTTAATACGATGCCTCATTTATTTGGTATTTCTTTTTCATTTTTGTAGTATTTTTTATATTTTTACAATATTTATATATATTTTTTATTTTCTAGACTTAGGAGATGATTTTTTATAATATAACATTAATTATGTATATTACTTTCTGTTTTAAAATATTTTGAGATTTATTTTATTATATTTTATAAATTCTTGATCTTTGTTATTATTTTATTATCAACTTTCAATAGATTAAAAACTATTTAAAGTTAAATTTTATATATTTATTTAATTTACTTTATCCTTATCGCCAATTTATTCTTTCAATGTCTTTAAAATAAATATTTAGAAATTAATGATAATTTTATTATATTTTTATCTGATTTCAAAATAACTTCATATTTATTATTATATTATATTATAATATTTATATTTATATTTTATTTTATTTTAGAAATTATTAAGAACCATTTATAATTAAAATATATATGTTATACTTATTTAACTAAATTCATATTTTTCTGATTATTTTATCATTTATAGCTTTTTAAGTGTGTTTTGTTACTTTTAGGATTTAGTAAATGATTATTCAGGAATTAAATTATATTTATTCTATAGAATTATTGTGAAATAAGATTTATTTTATATTATTTAAACTATTACAATCTTCATAATTATTGTTTAATTATTTGATAAGTATTTGTATATAAAATATATTTCTTATATATACTTAATATATATCACATTCTTTTATGATTTATTTTATTATTTTATAACATTTATTTGTTTTTTTATTATTAAAAGATTATTTTAAATTCATAATATTTTAATCCAAATTTAAAATAGTTTAGGATTTATTTTATATTATTTATAATATACATGATTTGGTGACTTTTTTAATTTTATTTTAATTATTATATATTTTTAATCTAAATAAAAATTCTTTGTATTTATTTAGTTGAGTTTATATATTTTTTTCAAATTTATATTACAAGTATTATATTTTTATTGGTTAAAGATTTATTTAATTATTGTATAATTATGTTGATATAAATTATATCTAAAATAAAAGGTACAACAAAGTACGACTAAATCACAACTAGATTATTCAGTTGTACTCAAACAGATTGATGTGATTGAATTATGGTATAATCCAATAATAAAATTTCGTGTACATGTTGACAAACAAGTACAACAGATACTGATAATTAGAAAAGCCTAAATTTATTATAAGATCTTCACTTTGTCTTTAATACAAAGACTATATAAGGAGATGGACGCAATGATTTGTAATAAAAGTGACTGATATGATTGTTTCGTGACTAACTAAATGGAAGAGCTTGAAACTATTGTCATGTGAGTTAAACTATCATTTGACGTATAATGTAGTATGCAAAAAGTTATTTCATAATATATAAATGTGGAGTTATTTACCTTTAGTTTGTTTTAGAACGCGAATATAAACACCCCATCTATTCATGAGTTCACACAATAAAAAAAATCAACAAACCCACAAAATACTACACCCCCAAACACATCATCTTCTCTAGCCCTTCACCACCACTCCGACTCTGCCATTATCATCGTCCATCACACTGTCGCCGCCATCATCGAACAGGAAGAATAAAAAACATAACGGGTGGTGAAAGGTAAGTGGTAGATCTGGGCGACAAAGGGTAAGAAACAAATGCGAAATAGGGGCGTTCCTCTGGTTTCTCGAGCATATGTCATGTGTTTGAATTTTTTGATCGAACAATACACTGTTGTTCGAAAACAAAAAATCGAACAAGCCCTAAAGGGGGCGTTCAGATCAATTTTTTGAACATGTGTTTTGTTTAAAAATCAATTTTTTGCAGTTGTATTGTGTTCGAATCAATTTTTTAAACATATATTTTGTGTTCGAAAGTTTGTCTCGAACGACTTTTTTCAAGGCATTTTTTTTCTTTTTCTTTCTCCAATGGCACGGCGGCGACAATATTTTTCTGTGTGCATGTTTTGTTTATATTCTTCAATAGACGACGGCCATGGCAGTGGCGGCGATGATGGGCGACGGCTGTAGTGGTGGTGGAGAGTTGAAGGAGATGAAGTATTTGGGGGTTTAGGGTTTAAGGATAATATTGATATTTTTGTGATAACATTTTAGTAGGGTGAACTCATAAATATAACGAGGTGCATATATCCACCCTTTGTTTTAAATTTGCTCGTGTTTATCAAATCGTGACTTGAGTATTTTAAATTATTATATTACATTAATAAATTAATAATATTACAGTTACATCGAATGAATTTACACTATCCATTTCAATTTGCTCCGTGCATCGCACGGGTTAAGCACTAGTTATGTATAAATATAAAAGTGGGTATGATATCATCAATAAACAAAACATGCGCAATAGTGCTACTAAAAATATAAACTAGAAATAGTGAAAATGCACATTAGTCATTGATGATTATTGCAACATTAGTTCTATAACATGTACATTAGTAATAGTGAAAATGCAAATTAGTCATTTTTTTTCCTTTTTTAAAAGATTGAGATCACGATTGTGTAAAGATACTATGATTAATTATGATATCTACAACTTAATCATTGCAACTTTAGTTTCATGAGACATGCACAATAGCTTACAGAAATTGCACAATATAACTTTTTAATGCATCGGAACCGTGGTTCAAAACGATAAAAAATGAGAATTTAAAAAAAACATATATATTTTTTGAAAAAAATATTTTGTAAATACTAAAAGAATATATATATATATATATATATATATATATATATATATATATATATATATATGATATTATCAATAAAATATGATGTCATTAGGATATCATCATTGCTGAATTCGATGGTTACCAAGAATTCTCACTTCTCTCTTGGAGAGCATTCTCACTTGATCCTATTCACGACCCTATATATTAATGCAAAATTCTCCTAACCTATGTGTCTGCTTCGTCTGCTTTGTTTGAAAATTAAAAGATTCTGGTGCCTCGGTTGCTTATGTGACAACTGAGCCTAAAATTTACATAATTTAATAATTTTCTTTTGTTATGTCTTGTCTAATTTAATCTTTTTATTTTATTATATTTTACCTAATTTAATAAATTTTTTATAAATATTTTATCTACCTCAATAGTCTCCTACTATAAAAATAATAATAAAAAATAATATGTTTAAAAAATCTAAATTAGTTATCATAATTATTAGACAAATTGTATACGAAATAATTTTAATTATAAAAAAAAACTTAATTATAAAAATAATTAATTATGTTGTATTTATAATAGAAGTTGAAGTAACTTTATTATTGGAATTCTAAATATTCTATATAGGTCAATAGAGTTATTTGCAATAATCTAAATATTAGCAATTTATTTAATTAAAAATTAAAAATTATATAATAATAATTAATAAATATTGGTCAAACACCAGTACAATGCGATACAGGTTGAGGGCATGACATCCTTTGAAATTTCCTAAGTATGTAACTAATAATTATTAATAAATTTATTCTAAATATTAAAATATAAAAGTATTTAATTAATAGAGATTAGACACAAGTTGAGAATGTGACATCTTTTGAATTTTTGTTTTAGACTTAAAACTTTTTAGTTATCACAAATAATAATAATTTTGTATAATTCACGAGTATTAAACACACACACACACACACACACACAAGTGTTATGATTTTTATGTACAATTTTGATTTTGATCATATGTCTTATAATATTACGCTTATCAATATATAATAAACTTCGAAAAAAATTATATTAAATAAAAGAAAAGGATTACCCAACAATGATAACATTTCAACCACTAAAGTCCATTAGTTTATTATATATTGATAATCATAATATTATAAACGACAGTTACACGTGGGACATATATAAACGTCAGTCAATTTCTATTATGTCATATATAAGCTCATTTTTTCGAGCTTTTCATTTATTTGGAAATCTCTTTTCTTTTTCTTCTGCACCAATTGCCATTTTTTTTTATTATTGGTTCTTTGATGTTTGCTTGTAGTAACAATGGAGGAATATATTGGAGCTCAAGGTTTGATTGCAGAGGATGTTGTAGTTGTCGAATTAGGTTATAATTGATTTTTTTATACTTATTTAGGTTTTATTAATTTCATTTTAGGGGTTTATTGGTTCGATTCATATGTTTTCTGTGAATTCGTAAGTGATGATTGATGATTTTCTTACTGATTTAGGATTTGTTTAAGGTTTTATTGCTTTCGATCTTAGGGGTTTTTGATTTAAATTTGTATGTTTTGTGTGTTTTTTAGTCGAGTGATTTATTATGTTTTATAAGTTTTCTAGTGTATGCATTTGAATTTTCAATCAGTTATGCTAGTTGAAAGTTGTTATGTCTCTATGTCAAAGTACATGTTTGTTTACCTAAATGTTCATTGTTGGTATGCTGAAAGTACATTCTTGTTAGCTAAAATGGTCATCACAGGGGAGCTGAATGTACATGTTTGTTAGCATAAATATTCATCATTGGGGAGTTGAAAGTACATGTTTGTTAGCCTAAATGTTCATTGTTGGTATGCTGAAAGTGCAAATATGGAACAAAACAAGAAAATAGATTAGTTCATCATTGGGAAGTTTAAAGTACATGAATGTTAGCCTAAATATTCATCACTGGGCAAGCTAAGAGTACATGTTTTTTAGGCTGGTTGTTCATCATTTTCGGTGTGCTAACAGTATATTATATGTATCTAAAACTTTTCATCCTTTTTTATTCTTTCTGTTTAGCTTGTGAGAATCTGATTGTAGTGACTGTTAATTTTAGTGGAGAACCTTTGTGTTTGAGTATTGATAATGTTGATGATGAGTATTTGATGGAATTGATGGTTAATTCACCTAAGATGCATTTGATTTGTATAACCGGTATGCATTTAAAATTGGATTCGGTGTTTGAAAGGAGAAGCAATGGATTAAAGTTGGAACTAAAATATAAGTGATGTAGAGATTTTGTTGCCATAGGGATGGATCCATACGAAAGGGAGGTGATGTGTGTTTTTAAACGATCAATAGTCGTTGTACTTGTAAGGCTTTGGTACAATTTGATATCGATGAAGTTGGGATCTAGACTGTAACGAGACATGACAGGGCATACAATCACATGTTAGTAAGACCGGACAAAGCCCACATTCTTTGTTCATAGAGAAAAGTGAAAAAAAATCCACTAATATACCTTGAGCATTTGAATGAAAGTGGTATCAATATTTCACATAGAATTTTCTTACTTAAAAAGTAATCTGGTGGTTCACCATTTTTGGGTTTTTCTTTGAGGGATGCATATAATTTCTTAACAAATGAAAAGATAAAGAGATTAGATGGGTCTAATTCTAATGCATTAATTGGAATTTTCAGAAAAAGGCAATTAAATGAGAAGGATTTCTTTTTTGACTTCGAGCTTGATAGCGATTCTTTTGGAGGGATTCTTGAATAAAGAACATTAGGAGTTGTTTGGCGATTTGTTAATGCATCTCACAATCTACCACATTAACAAGTATGATATGATTTGTGCCACTTTTATAAGTATGCATTATATGAATTCCCTTATATTTTTCTATGTAGAATATAACTTATATTTAAGTTGGTTTTCAAATGTAGACATTTTGTTGCAGGCATAAATCATCATTGTGCGAACGGGATGTTTGGATGTGTTTTTGTTAAATGAGAGAATTGAGTCCTTTCTTGTCTTTTTAAAAGTTTTTTGAGATCTATGGGAGGTAAGCATCCTATAAAAATAATGACCGATCAGTGTGTCGCGATGTTTGTTGCTATTGTCCAAGTGTTTCAGAATTCTATGCATAGGATATGTGTGGCATATTGGAGAGAATTTGAAAAAAAAAACATCAAGTCCTTAAGGAGAAAAAAGGTTTTCTTGATTTGTTTAACTACATTATGAAGTATAGTGATTCAGAGGTTTATTGGATATGTGTAACTTCTATGTTTTTGATTGATTGAATTTCTTATAATCTTTAGTGTGTATTTTTTTGTAAGATGTATTATTATTTTTTTTATGATGAACTTTGTTGTTCTTATAGTTAGAAAGAGATTATGGTTGCAACAAGAGTTCTTGGATGCAAAAGCTTTTTGATATTCGGGAGAAATGGTGTCTATAATTTAATAAAGACTTTTTTCGGGTGGTATTTTGTCATCCCAAAGGAGTGAGTTTACCAACTTTGTTGTCTCTCGAAGACTTGCTCGGACTGCCGACTTTTAAAATTATTTTGCTGATGGAGTTTTAGAATGGAGGAGCAAGAAAAATGGAGAAAACCTTCGTTGCGTGGAAGGTGAACTTAGCATGGTTTTAGATGGTGTGAAATTGTTGTACCATACTAATGAAATATACACAATAGAGATATATAAAATGTTCGAGTAGCAGTATATGAAGGGATGCTCGTATCATCAAGTTTGTGTGCAATCTGATGGGGCTTCTATAAAATATCATGTATGAAGGACAGATGTTGATATAATTCAACATGAGGTTATCTTTGATTTGAGAAACATGATTATTTCCTACACTTTCAAGTTCTTTCTAAGGTATGTATTTTTCTATCGAACTTTTTACTACGCTTTATTTTTGATGACCTTCTTTAGTATTTGTATACATGAACATGCAATATTTTTTATTTTCGAACTTTTATATATGTTAAACATGAACATGAAGTATATATTAGATGGACTTTTTTAGTATGTTAGAAATGAGACTACATGTAGCATTTTCTATTTGATGGACTTTTAGTATGATTAGATATGAACATGCAGTTTTAGGGTTCAGGTTTCAGTATTATTAGGGTTTAGGGCTTATGGTATAGGATTCAGGATTTAGGTTTAGGGATTAGACATGAACATGTTGGATTTTATTAATGAACTTTTAGTATGTTAGATATGAACGTTCATGTTTTTGTATTTAAAAAACTAGAATTTTTAATTTTAGTGTGTCTGATATATGTGCTCTATATTTTTTTTAATAGGTAGGTGTTCTTTTCAAACACTTCGTGCGTGTGTTTGATGTGCATTGTGTTGAGAAAAATCCTAAAAAAATATGTTGTGAAGAGATGGTGTAACGTTTGGTTAGTATCAGGGAAAGTGATGTTCAAAAAATGGTTCGCGTGATGGTATTAGCTCTGCATATTCTGTTTGGAGATTTCAAATGTCTAGAGATTTTAATCAATTAGTTTCAGCTAGCGAACTTAATTTGAAGGAAATAGCACTGCGATGAAGCTTTTGATATTGTCAAAAAGAAAGTTATCGGGGAAGTTAGTTTTGTGTGTATATAAGAAGAATCTGATACAGTGTCTTGATCTAGTTGTATAATATAAAATCCAGCTTCCACCAAGGATATGTGTTCGAAGTAGGAGGTTAAAGAGTGTAACTGAGAAGAAGTCAAATGTAGAAAATAGTAGGAGGAAAATTGCTCAATTAGTTACACTGAAAATGAATATTAATGTTAAAAGTTCAATGTACGTAACTTTCTTATAATAGCTTTTTGCAAGGAAATGATTCATTTAGCCTTTGTGATCATGTTCTTTTTGTGTGTTTTTGATTTGATTTGTTTGTTCTTTGTCACTACAAAAAAACAGCATTTTACCGAGGAAAAAAGCCCTTGGTAATAAGTAAAAAGCCCTCGGTAATCAATATATCAAGGGCAAAACCGAGGGATCTCTCCCCTCGAAAAAACCCTCATTGGTAAAACTTTCCGAGGGAAAATAAGCCCTCAGGAATTTTCCGAGGGCATTACCAAAGGTGTATTTTTTCGATAATTTACAGGTCCCAAAATCTGTCTGCACTCGGAAAAACCGAGGGCGAATGCCCCTGGGAAAAACAGAAGGGTGGTCTCCTCAGAATGCCGAAGGTCTTCTCCCCTCAGTAAAACTGATAGCGTACTTCGGAAACACCGAAGCAGGGTTCCCCTCGAAAAATATTAAAAAATAATATATTCTAAAAAAAAGGAAAAAAAGTCGAGGTGATATTGCCCTCGTTTTTTTCCCGAAGAGATATATCCCCTAGATTCCTTTTTTTAATATTATTTTTAAATATTAATTTTAATCCCTATGTTCATCCCAGTATGCTTCGACATTCCAGTAACCAGACCAGCAGGCTCGCTCCTCCTGTTGATATTGCACTGCTTAGACCTCCTCTTGTTCTCGGGCTTATCCAACTCAACATTTTAAGACCTATTTTAAATGTATGATATATAAAATATAAATTATTTGTAATAATAATTTTTTTAATTTAATAAGAAAACATAACAAAATCATTTACCTCCAGACCCCCTCGTCAACGACTCTCGGTGGCTGACCAGTCTGAACACGAAACTTCTTATACAAGTTAAGACGCTTCCCATACTTGTCTTGCATCATGTGGAGAAATGTCGTTTGTATATCCCATGAGTATACATGTCCGTGTCCTAATAACAAATCTCCTACAAAATAAAATAATAATTGCAATTCAATTGATACATGATTCTCATCTTGACCATTAGATTGGATAATCTTGATGGTTGAGATCATGACACGTCAGCATGGTAATAATGTAAAAAAATGCATTAATTAATTAAAAATTGTATTTTGGACATATATCAACGTTTACAAAGAGCACTAAATTGTTCTTTAGAAAGCACAATAGATTAAGAAAAAAAACACTACGATTGTATACAAAAAGCATCGTAAATTTCGTCTATAAACTGTAAATTCAAAATTTTGAAATGAAACTCAAATCTTCTACAAACCATAACTTTTTCAAATTTTATTCGTTTTGAATGAAATATATATCAAATTAATCACATTTTCAAAATCTACAATTTAAGATACATATTGCATGTTTCAAAACGTAATATATATATATATATATATATATATATATATATAATATATATATATATATATATATATATATATATATATATATATATATATATATATATATATATATATATATATATATATATAATTAAATTAAAAAAACTGGACTGATTTTAGCACTACAGTACTGTGTAAAAAGCACAATGAACCTGGACATAATATTGCACTGTGCAATATTAGATCTAAGGCCAGGATTAGTCCCTAGGTTCACATATAATGACGGGGTTCTCATTTGAACCCAATCATATATATATATATATATATATATATATATATATATAATAATATATATATATATATATATATATATATATCATACTCTATGGGATGGGATGATGTAGTATTTGTGAATGCAAAATCAGATATTAGTTTATCTTTTATAGTGAGAGTCTCCAAATTTTCATGATATCTCGTACAGAATGGCAATTTGAGTCTAACACAAAGTTGCTTGTGTTTCATTTGAGGCCTCTTTCTCTACTCGACATCCTCAATCCCTGACTCTGATTCTTCAAGAGCATTGAAAATAGACAATTTTTATCATATAATTATTTATAGATGGGATATACTTTTTGAATAAAAAAAACTGAGTTTTTGTATTTAATCGCTTGACATACTCATTAAACAAATTTGCATTTTCATAATTTCCAACTATTGACAGAATTATCGATGTCGATGTTTGAGGGTTGTTATGTTGTTCAATGCAACCATTAAAAAATAGATTTTTTAATTGGTGGAAAGTAAGTAACTTTCAATAAATGAACATAGAGTAAATATATTGGAAAATAAAATAAATACCGAGCTAGATTGCGAAATGCAAGCAATTTCGTTACTAGTTTTTCTTTCCCTCGGCCAGAGCTCTTCTGATGCGATCTATCATTCTCTCTAGAATTGTATAATTGTTTATTAGTAACAATAAATAATTGTTGATGAAAATAAAGGCAGCATACTTATTGAATATGCATGTCACAGTCTGACATGTCTCATGTCCCTGCACCTCCTGCCCCATAGTCTTTTCCGCATCTTATTAATCAACAATCATAGCATGGGTTGACAACTTCTAATCAGGTGTAAATCTTATACCCAAGTCAAAAGATGAAGTTTTAAACTGATTGTTCGGTTTTCAAGCTCTCATAAGTTTCGCTATCACTTCTAAGAAGTCTGGATCATCTAATAAGTCATCTTCAGCTGGATCCAGAATATGGGGAGTTGGCTGTGGTGCTTGGAGAGTTTTTTGCACTTACATGGTGTTGAAGTGGTTGGACATTGTTGAGAATGCCTTCATAATTGTTTTGGTTGCCTTTTTAGGCTGTTTCCGGTTGATCTCTGACATTATTTCTCCAAGTTAAATAATATTGGAAGCCGATTTATGAAGCACGAAAATAACTTCAAAATACTCTCCAATATATAAAAAATCATAAATATGCATGCATTTTTTCTGATTAATTTTCAACGAGAAGGGGAGGACATACTGTACATTATTACCAGGATAAAGTTGGACATTCACTAGAACAGAGATGTACATTTTAGCTAGATGGGGATGTATATTATTTTAGAATAGACATGTACATTTATCATAACAGACATGTACATTTACTATTATGGAAATCAACATTTGTAGATTAGAACAGATATATACATTTTATCAAACGGATTTGAACATTCAATAGAACATATATGTACATTTACAATGATGAAGATGAACATTTTTTTTATCAAGATAAAGTTGTACATTTATTAGAAAAGACATGCACATTTACCATGACGGGGATGAATATTTTGTATATTAGAACAAACATGTACATCTTATCAAGAGGAGATGAACATTAACTAGAACAGACATGTACATTTAGCATGATGAGCATTCACTTATGTACATTTTATCAAGAGAAGATGGACATTCACTAGAACAGACATGTACATTTAATATTATGGAGATGGACATTTCTTTTATAAAGATATAGGTGTACATCATTAGAACATACATGTACATTTATTAGAACAGACATGCACATTTTCCATGACGGAGATGGACATTTTGCAGATTAGAACAGGCATATACAATTTATAAAGAGGAGATAAACGTTCACAAGAACAATTATGTACATTTAGCTTGATGGAGATGAACATTTATTAGAAAACATGTGTATTTTTTACCAGCTGGAGATGAACATTGTATCAGAACAGAGACGAATATTTTAGCACATCGAAGATGCACATTTATAGTTAAAAATGAGAAATCATTATTAGAAAACCAAGACTACTATCTTATTATTAGGGTTATATATATATATATAAATGAAAAATCCTCAAATCCTATGTGTCTGCTTCCCACGCTTCGTTAGCTTCGTAAAAGATTCTGGTGCTTCGATGTCATACGAGCCTAATATCTACCTAATTTAATATTTCTCTTTTATTATATTTTACCTAATTTAATATTTTACTATTATTATATCTTGCCTAATTCAATATTTTTTCTTTTATTATATGTTACCTAATTCAATATTTTCTTTATTATATATTGCCTAATTCAATATCTTACTTTATTCTCCTAACATAAAAATATAAATAAGCCATATTTAATTAAAAGTATTCTATATAAGTTGAACTAATTTTTATTTATAATAAAGTTAAAATAATTTTATTTTTAGAATTTCAAATATTCTATTTAAGAAAAATATGAGTTATAAAAAATTATTACAAAGAGTAATAAATATAAAAATATAAACTTAAATTTCGTATCTAATCCTAATAAATGCATTAAACAACAATCACCTATATAATATAAAATCATATAATAATAATTAATAAATATTGATTAGACGCGACACAATGCGACACGGGTTGAGAGTATGATATCTTTTGAAAATTTCTAAGTATGTAACTAATAATTATTAATGAATTTAATATAAACATTAAAATATTAATGGAGATTAGACACGGGTTGAGAATGTGACAACTTTTGAAATTTTCGAAGTATGTAAATAAAATTATTAATAAATTTAAATAAATATTAAGATATAAAATCATTTAACAATTACAATACTTAATAAATATATTAGACATATACAAGACACGGGTTGGGTATATCCTTTAAAATTTTATATTAAATTCAAAACACTGTAATTATCACACATAACTTTTATATTTATCTTTTGATATATCCATGTAATAATACTAATATAATGTATTGAAAATAACAATAAAAAAACTATTGATACGCCAAAAAAAAAAAGAGGAACAAAATAAATGATAATAAATTATTACGCCTTGAAGAATAAATATTGAATATATTCTAAATCTTCTTATCTAATATCAATATAATGCATTGATACACAAAATATATATCTATATGAACAAATTAGTGTGGAAAAATGAACTTTTTCGTCCTTCATGTTGGCCTACTTTGACATTTAGTCCTTTTTTTGGCCTGTTTTCAATTTCGTCCGTTTTATTTTAAAAATTCTGTAACTTAGTCCGATTATCGCCGGAAAATTGGATCGCACCCGAATTTGCTGAGTTGGCACCGGTTATTTGCTGATTTGGCTTGAATTTTGGGGTTTCTTGGCCACGTGAAAATAAAAGAAATTGAATTATTTTTTTATTTGCCTTGTTGGCATGAAAAGAAAAAACTCTACCCCTCGTTCCTTTCTTCTTTCTTTTCCAAAAACCAGAAATCGCCCGTTGTGCCAATTTCTTCAATCTCCCCTTCCCGTCAAAAACTGCAACTCCGGCGACTAATGTTGGGAACCCTCTAAATCGCCGGTTTCCAAGTCGTTGATTCAAAAACCCAGAGCCAACAAACCTACGTTGAACAAGTCAAATCAGCCGCGGCCCGATCGACAACCAAAACCCCATATAATCGCAACCGATCGGTCCGATCCAAATCGCCATCCGATAACCCCCACGTTGAACAATCTGGATCGCCACCCTACGTCGAACCACAACCGGATTGCCACCCCACGATGAACCAACCTCTGCTGCCAAGCCCAAACTCCAAGCCAAAGCCCGATCGAAACCCACATCCTCCATCGCCAATGTTTTCTCAAACTGCGGTCCGATTCAAAAGCCCATCGCAGATTTACTATTGTCCGTCTCCACGAACCAGTCCGCCGAGGCCACCACCATTCGTTTCCCAGTCCGTCGCCGCCGCCTCGTAGATGCCCCACAGTCGCCATCGCCGCCGCCGTTCGCCAAAATTGAAGGAGATGGGCCGGACGATTTCTGAGTTTTGGAATAGGAAATCAGCTGCGCCTAGGGGTGGGGAGTCGCCGACTGCCGTTTCGGTTAGTCGCCGGAGAACGTTGCCGCCCAATTGCCGACGCCATTGCCGCGCGTCGTGCCAGAGGTTTTGCCAATTGCCAATTTCCATTTCAGGGAGGACCTTGCACCGTCTGGTCATACCTGGACCCGATGCGTGGTGTTTTCACTGGAAGACATCGCCGGCTTTTAGTCCGTTCAGTTGTCGGCGACGATTGATGACGGGAGAGCAGCCTGCGTTGGCCGATTTCTGAATTGGAGAAGAAAGGGGAAAGAAGAAATAGGTTCTGAGGACTTATGGACTGGGTTCTGCTTTTTATACCCAGCCATTTTACAAAATATCACCAATTGACCCAGCCGATTTTTGAGGACTTTTTAGAATATTTCTGGTTTTTGGAAAAGAAAGAAGAAAGGAACGAGGGGTTGAGTTTTTTTTTTTTCCATGCCAACAAGACAAATAAAAAATAATTCAATTTCTTTTATTTCCACGTGGCCAAGAAACCCCAAAATTGAAGCCAAATCAGCAAATAACCGACGCCAACTCAACAAATTCGGGTGCGATCCAATTTTCCGGCGATAATCGGACTAAATTGCAGAATTTTAAAATAAAACGGACGAAATTGAAAATAGGCCAAAAAAAAGAACTAAATGTCAAAGTAGGCCAACATGAAGGACGAAAAAGTTCATTTTCCCAATTAGTGTCTTACGCCAAAAAAAAAAAAGAAACAAGAAATAATAATAAATAATATCACACATACTACAACTTAGATATGCGATATTTTGTAATAGAATTATCAATGTCTTATACATATTAATTTTTTATATCGCATATTCACATTTAACACATGAATGTTGTATGTTTACATATTTACAAACTCAGTTTTTACGGGTTTCCTGTCAAGTTTAAGGTATTTTGCTATAACTTACAACTAATTTTGTGACTCCCGGACAAGAATACTTGAAAATTCTTTATTGTAAAAACCAGTCTATAATTTGAATAAATAATATTCTGATTTGTGTGTGAATATTATTTATTTCGAAAAATAACTTTTTTGTAAATAAAACAAATAATGTTACGATTTGTGTGTACAATTTACAAATAATGTCCCTATGGGTCTTAGATCTAATTAAATGGATGGATCAGATTTTTTGTGTATTTCCTTACTTAATTAAAAGTATTAGGATTGTATAAAAGCACTACTAGTGTATGTAACTGAAATATTAATAAAGCACCGTGATTGTATAATATATATATATATAGGTGAGAACAAATGAGAACCATGTCATTATATGCGAACCTGCGAACTTGTGCTTTTATTATATATCAGCAGTGTTTTTATTATACAATCACAGTGCTTTATTAATATTTAAGTTATATACACCAATAGTGTTTTTATTATATAATCCTAATGGTTTTAATTAAATAAGGAAATATACAAAAAATCTGATCCATCCATTTAATTAAATCTAAGGCCCATAATTGACCCTAGGTTCACATATACGGACATGGTTCTCATTTGAAACTAATCATATATATATATATATGTATATCATGAACACTAAAAATAGTAACTAATTAAAATCTCAAAAATAGTTTAAGTACTAAGAAAAACACAGTCAAATATATAGAATTGTACTCAAGAATTGATGAAGGGGAGGAAGAATTTTGGCATGTGTGTGCACAGAAGAGTGTACACCTGTGTAATAACGGATGGGGTTTTGGAGATTGTTTCCTTTTTTCCCTTCTTCTTACGCGTGTGATTATATATAGATATACAGATATATATAAATTATTATTTATCCAAAATCCACATCATCCAAAAAAATCTCAAATATATTTATCGTGTTTTTATTTCTTTTCTTTCGTTGTATTTTATTTATTATGTAGTATGTCGTATTTTTAATCACCTTTTTACTATAATGTTATTTTAATATAATAAGACTTGTTTTCCCAATAATTACTTTGAATCAATAATAAATTAGTATTATATATTATTATAAAATGATTAGATATATTTAATAATAAGATAGAAATAGTATTGAAATATAAAAATATAAATAAAAGAAAATATGAAACATATTTTCTTGCGCAACTTAGGTGGCATATGCGAAGAAGTAATAAAAAATAAGGGAAGTTGTACAATACCTTTAAGGGTACTTTCCCCATGTAATTCTAACTGTTAGATCATTTCAGTTTTTATGTAGTGGAATAGATTAATGGCTTTAAATATACGAGGTATGATAAAATGAATGTACTGTAAATTTTTCCAGAAAATAAATTTGAAAGTAAAGTTAATAAAAGAAAGAAATAGAATGAGAGTTTGGTTAGTGTGGCCCTTAGAAAGAGAGAGGGAATGGGAGGGGAGGTTAGGGAACTCTAATCACCCACGAATGCCTTTTTTTTTTTCATCTTGAGTAGATATGAAGTTGATAATCACACTGTAGGCCAGTGAAAATAAGTTTATTTCAATTCTATGAATTCGAGTTTATCTATTCATTCCAAGAGTTATGCTATAAAAAAGTTAATGCAACTCGAAAACCCATCTTCAAAGATACGGAGTTTTATTATTTATTGTTAGATAACTTCACAATATATTTAGAAATTTACTAATACTCCTCTTCCTGTTCTTTGTCAAGTTCATTTAGGAGTCTACTTGTATTCCAAGGTCTTTCTAAGAGCATCTTCAATGCATACTATGAATTGGGGGTGATGTGGCAAATAAATAGATGGTTATGAATTAAATAGACGGTACAATCCAAAAGTAACTCTCCAATGGGACTTTCTATAATTTTATTAATTCTAATTACATGGCATTTATCTTATTTAGATTAAATAATAATATAATCAATCTACTCATAAATAGAATTACAAATATGAAGGCACGGCAAAAATCTTGGAGAAAAAAAAAAGGAATTGCTGAGTCATACTGTCTCACAGAGCCTCTACATGTAGAAAGAGCACCCCACATCTTCTATTTTTTTTAATGCCACGTTAGCTTAATATCATACCTCACATAGTGCATTGGAGAAGTATTTTTACTAGACATTGTCTATTTGCTGATGTGTCATATTTTTTTTCTCAATTCATAGTATGCATTGGAGATGCTCTAAGACTTTTATTGACCATATTTCAGAGTGATCTGTCACTATATATTCCAACAAGGGTGAAAAACAATGTAAAGAGACAAAAGAAATTGACTTTGCAATCGTACTGGATAATCTCTTTTCAAGTAAAAGCACATTTTAAGACCTGTTCGAGTCGGCGAAAAAATCCATGGAGAATTCTAAGAAACTCATAAATTTCGTTAATCTTGATTGATCAAATGGTCCAAACTTACATATTTATAATGGAAATAACAAACCCTAGTACTACTACTAATTACCAAATCCTAATCCTATTAATTAATATATAATCCCTCCATCCCATATTGATTGACTTGCGGTTACTTTCATACAGAATAAGAAGTTGATAATTTATATAGTTAAGTCATTAATATACATATTGTTTTTCAGTTATGTCCTTCTCAAATTTATTAATTAAATTAATAATGCAAGAACTTTAGTGTTAGAATTAGTATATTTGTAATTGAAATATTAAAATTTCACATTGTATTCATCAATTTTTCTATTTACCATGAAAAAACTAGTATTCAAAAATATTAACTAAGGGTATGAGTGAGAATGAAAACTTAATGATATGTTAATTATGGTAATAGGACTTTATTTGTGGGACGAACGAAAAGAAAATACAGGACTATAATTGTGGGATGGAGGGATTGCTATTATTGTATAATGGACAAAAACTAGGGTCAAGGCTAATAGTTATATGGTACACCCGTGTGCAACAAGCATAGTGCACCCCGATATCAAAATGACGTCGTTTTCAAGTTTTGGGTTGTTCTCTCTTCATTACCTCTTCGCAATTTCAATACCTTCTCACCACTCAAAACACAAGCACAATTTCCAAGGCAAAATAGACCGAAAACCACCACCTTAAATTTGAGAAACCATTGGAAAATCGACCTAAAAATTCAAAAAACTACCATAAATTTATCTAACTATTGTCTCGACCGTTCTTCGAGTCAATAAAATACGCCGAGCATCCCAAAAACACATCAATTCCATCAAAATTCTCCCTTTAAAGTTGCAAATATCAAGAGGTAAATATCTATTTTGCAGCAGTGCGTTTTGATCTTATACTTCGATTGTCCTTCGTTTTTGTACTTAACTGGTTATACACTAGTTTTTAGCATATTTATGTTACTATTATGTTTCACGTTATTTTTTGATTCTTCGATTTTCCCCCTGTTCTGTATACTTCACTTGAAAACTATAGGTACATCAACACAGATCGATTTGTATAAATATTACATTATTTTTTGATTTTTTTATGTCAATTTTGCTTTAATTTATGTTGATGTTACAAGGTTTTCCTATTTTATGTTGGAAGTGTTATGGTTAGTTTTCAATGTTACTTGTGTACATCATTTAATATCACTGTACACATCACTCTCCATCTATGTGTACATCGCATGTTCGTCGTGTGATTTGCTTTTCCTTTCAGTGCTTATGTACATCAATTATCAGTTATGGATACATCACCCTGCTAACAATTGTGTATTACATGTGGTATTTATACTCTCTCACTCAATACATGTGTTGTGTACACCAGCTGTCACTTATGCATACATTACAATGTCACCGTGTATACATACATAGTAATATTTCATATATTTCTAACCTTATGTTATTTACATTACTTGTGTGAATACATTGCACTGCAACTATTTGTACACTACTGTAAAACATTCTTTTTGTTTACCACAGACAATGTTAGTGAAAAGAAAATAATAAGGGCATATAGTAACGACATGACATTATATACGAGCTTGAGGAGCAAGATGAAGATTGAGAACAATTTGATGGTGATGGGAGATTGAAGTTTCATCGGGCAATTAGTGGAATGATTTTTTTTGAATATGTAAGTGTTTTGGACTTGGTGAAATGTGACGTTGTAAATATCAAATGTACTCTTTCAATATTATGCTACAATACCAACATTTGTGTTATGTGTGCATCACATTAATCTTATATGTACATCATGTTTATGTAACATGTATACATGATGAATTTACATTATGTTATACATTAGATTTATGTTATATATATATATATATATATATATATATATATATATATATATATCATTTATGTTATGTATACATTATTTACATGATGAATGTACATTAATCTTTATATATCACATTAATGTTATATGTACATTACATTTATATTATATATACTGTAAAACCTCTATAAATTAATACTCTATAATTAAACTCTCTAAAATAATAAAATCTCCCGATCCCGGCGTGGGCGTTTGTAAAAAGTCATCAATCTCGATAAGATAATAAGATAATATTTTTTTCGAGAATGCCTTTATAAATATTAGGTCCCATTAAAACTCTAAATTAATAATTCATAAATATTAAAATTATAAAAATTGAGATTTATATATATATATTTCATTCATCATGCATGAATATATTTCATTGGCTATAATAGTTATTTAAGTGCAACGAATTAATGTAAACATGTATATTTAAGTAATTTCACATTATACATGAATATATTTAATTAGTTACAAAGAATTGGTTGATGCGTGAATATAATCAATAAAACATATATGAATTCATTTATTTTCAATACATATGTACTAAATTTGATGAATTGAAAAGGTCTCTCGTTTAATTAATAACATACTAATTTATCGATATATTAATACCTCTCAAAATTAATAAAATTTCATGGTCCCAAAGTTATTAATTTATGGAGGTTTTATAGTACATTAGGAATACACTAAATGTAAATCATATAAATACTTATATAAGCATATTACTTTTCAAAATCATGTATAATAGTAAATGTACATCATATAAACTCGTTATGTTATTGTATACAAAATTATTGTTAGTTCACTTTTATGATATGAACATTACTTTTAACACTCGTGAACTTCAGCAAAGCGGTAAATAAACATTGTATAAACTCCACTAAAATACATTGAAGAGAGAAGCTAATTATGTATAGTATGTACATTTGTTAAAAACACCATTACATCAACAATGCAACAATTTCACATCATATAATCGCAAATTCTTAATAGTTTGTTCCTATCAAATGAACTGAACTTTCAAATTGATGTACGATATCCAGTACAACTGATCAAATCATAACTTCCAGAAGTTGGGTGAACAAGATACTCATCTCAACAATTTCATAAATAATATTTCGAAAAATATAAAATAAAAACCAACATAATGTACATTAACCCATACAATTCAATACATCATAGAAACCATATAAATGAATCAAAAAACACCTGAATTAAAGCATGAACTACTTATTTAGTTCACGATGTGAGCGCATTAGTATAACTCTTATTTTGAAAATCATTGTGATGTATATATAAATCAAAGTGATGTATAACACATGAAATAGTTTATATGTTTCAACTGTACCATAATATAAAAACACAATATGAAGTGATCATTACAATTATGAATCGTAAACACAAACATAATGTAAATATTCAGCAGCAACATCACCAAATAAGTACACAAAATGAAATGTAAAATTATATCAGAATATCCAGAAGGACACAATTCAGGGGCAGAGATGTAATACATAACTTCATCCACAACCAACCCGAAGAAAATATTCATCCAAAATCAAAGGCAAAAATCACGCATCAACGACGCCTAAAACAACAACACCAAAACATGCTTATTCATTCGAAAAATCTGAAGAGAAGAAAAAATAGTTTCACATCTGCACAAAAGGTCGAGGACCACAAAATCGAAGACGGAGAAAATTTGAATATTTAAAGAGAAACTCAATCAAAAATCAAAGAATGGAAAAGTTGAATTCTTAAAGTGAAATTTACCGGATAAAAAAAAAAAAAAAAAAAAAAAAAAAAAAAAAAGCTCTCTTTAAATCCGTGAAAAGAAAAACAGTAAGTAGACTAATAAAAAACCCTAACTCCCGTGTGAGCTATCACAATATTAAAACAACATTATTTTGCACTCGAATACACATTAGTGCAACAATTAAGGATAACGTTTGAAACTTTACTTGTTAGGGGATTAGGTTGGACCAATTAACACGAATCATAAATGAATTAAATTCCATTTTATTTAACTTGAAATGACACGATTATTCTTGACTCATCGTGATGGTTATTTTATTGGAAAATACTATGATACCTTCATTTTACCATACACATGTATTGTGTTCCAATCAATGATTGACATATCATCATATTTAAAAATTAGAAATCTTTTTAAATAAATTTATTGGTTAATAAGGTAGAAGTATGGTATTGGTAACTGCACCGTATAGTTTCCCAATCCTTTTTTGGAATTTTTTTGATTGTTTAATGTGTTAGTGTAATGGGCAAATTATTAGTTGGACCCGGGTGCACCTTATAAGGTGCACCCATTCTCACATATAAAAGCCAACTTACCCATTTACACGCGCCCTTCTTCATTTTTTTCTGAGTATTCCAATTTCACACGCGCCCTTCTCCATTTCTTTCCCCATCGCGCTTCTCCATTTCTGTTCTTTCTCCAATCTGAACAAAGTCCGAATCGCGCTTCTCCATTTCTTTTCCCAATCTGAACAAAATCTGAATCGATTGCTTCTGATAAATAATCGATCAGCGGCGAATAATCAGATTAACAATCGATCAGCGTCGGTGAACTGACGAGAACCCGGCAAATTACTACAATCGATCAGCGACGAGTAATCCGATTATCGGCGAATCGATTGCTTAACAATCATCAATTATCGGCGAATCGATTGCTGCTGTACAAATTCTTTCAATTCTAAATGGACTTGAATCTGTTACAAGTTCCAATCGACGCGAATCGGATCGAGGGTAAGTTATTTTTTGAAATTGATTTATTTTCGTATTAAATTAGGTTTAAGATATTTATATTTTTATTGCTGTAGCTATTCCGATTTGTGTTTCTACTGCAATTATTCCGATTTCTGGGAATGGTGGGAGTTCGAACAATGATGATAGTAGTTCTATTACAGAAGCAGGTATATGATTTCTCCTCTTACGATTCATGAAGAGAATGTGTGATTATCTGTTATTCTGTATGTGATGATATCTGAAATTAGAGTGTGATGATATCGACAATTAGAATGTGATGATATCTGAAAGTAGAATGTGATGATATCTGAATGTACAATGTGATGATATCTGAAAGTAGAATAATGTGATGATATGTCAGTCTATATGTGATGATATCTGAAAGTAGAATGTGATGATATCTGAATGTACAATGTGATGATATCTAAATGTACAATGTGATTATACCTGAATGTAGAATGTGATGATATGTCAGTATGTATTTGATGCCATCTGAATGTAATATATGATGAGTTGTCTCAGTTTTATGTGATGATACATGGTATTAATATGTGATTAACATTTGTATTTAATCACATATTTTTGGTTTGTTTTATTTTTTTGTCTTATGTAGTGAATGATGATAGTCAGTCAGCTGAGAGAGCAATGCGTGATGATGATTTGGTTGGCATTATTGTGAATTCTGTTGACGAGGCTTATAATTTGTATAACGATCATGCGTTTAGGGTTGGGTTTAGTGTTAGGAAGGGGAAGGATAGGAAGAGGGTTGATGGCTCAATTTCGATGAAAATGTTTCTTTGTTCTAAGGCTGGTAAGAAACAAGTTTCAAAAAAATGTAGGTCTTATTCGAAATTAGATGTGAGAACAGGCTGTCCTTCTTTCATTCGGTTTGATATTGATCGTAGTGGTTTGTGGGTTGTTACTGCACATAAAAACGAGCATAACCATACATTATGTCCACCTACTTCAAGTCATCTTCTTCCATCCCATAGGCAAATTTGTCCGACTCAACTTGCTTACCTTAAAGAATTAAAAAAAAGTGGTGTTGGGGTGGCCGATGGTGTTCGGGTTTTGAGAAACCAGTCCGGTGGTTCTCCTTTTTTAGGGTTTAGCGTTAGAGATGCATATAATGCATTAAGTAAATCAAATGCATTTGACGGTACAGATTCGAATTCTTTAATTCAAATTTTAAAAATAGGCAAGCTAATGAGAAGGACTTTTTTTTGATTTTGAGGTTGATAATGAGTCTAGGCTTTGTAGTTTTTTTTGGAGAGATGGTCGTATGCGGCAGGATTATGAATTATTTGGTGATCTGTTGGTGCATGATACTACGTATCGCACTAACAAATACGATATGATTTGTGGTCCGTTTGTCGGCATGAACCATCATTGTAAAAAATGTAATGTT